>CAJNOQ010003686.1:0-19448 GCA_905250885.1 Didymodactylos carnosus
ACAACGAAAGTTTTACGAGCCCTATTTTGCCGGACTTTTGATTGGGGCTCGTAAAACTTTCGTTGTACTTGACGACCACGATATTCTGCAAAAACGAAAAATATCACATTTTGTTCAGCTCACTTTTCTCTACGAGACTAGATGTAAACGATTCCTTAGTTTCCTTTTGTTCGGACACTAATAGACTCACAAAAACAACAAAACTCGTGACGGAATAACGAAAAGGCGATCATTACGTGGACAGGCCGAGTTATAGACTAGTTTATTATTAAATTCACCTTGATTAATTGGAACCTTTAACGCTAACAATTTATTCTTATGACTCGCATCAATAATCTCCTTTTCTTTATGGATAACCATATTGATACATAATTCAATCTCAATCCAAGTTAAATGATCCACCAGACTTTTAATTCCTGCTTCACTATCTAATAAATCAACATTTAATTTTCTCAATCTTTTCTGTTGTTCTCTATAGAGATCATATAACATAGATCTTCCTAATGCATGATATTTCGATGTTCATGCATATTCTTTCTTGTAAGGTTTAAATTCAATAAATTTAGGTAAAACATTAAACAAATCGACATTAAACATTTAGGTAAAACAAGCCTACATTGCTTGAGTTTAACCCGTTCGAATTGTCGTAAACATTTCATTGCATCATAACCGTATTTCTCACGTACGGTAATAATAATCGATTTTCTTTTGTTAATACGGTGAAAACATTTAAATATAAAGAGGAGAACAATTGACGGTTAGTTCCCGTTTCGTCGAAAACTCACTCTCATACCGTCGCGGCCGCCTTTGAAATTTTTTGAAGTATATACTTTTATACTTACTACTTTTCGACGAAACGGGAATTCTCCCAATTGACACCGTTTTAATCATTTTATTGAGACGTTTCAAATTATTATATACTCAAGCACATGAAAAGGAAAGAGAACAGAGGCAAATGAAAAGAAGCTAGGTGAAAGAAAACATCTTCTCTTAATAGACTTATAACTTATATTAAAAGAAGACGCTCTCTTCTAATAAAATTATAAAGAAAAAGATGTAACTTATTTATAATTAGAAGACATTAAGTATGAAGCTCTTTTGAGAATACACTTGCTTGCCATTTTTCCAGCCATATGAGTCGATGAGTAAACTTTCTTTAATATGTCTTTTTAATTCATTTGATTCAACCGCTAAGATATCAGCATCCGAATTATTCTTATGGTTTTTGTTTAAGCAATGTTCAGCAATTCTGGAATAACCAATACCTTTGAGAGCTTTTTTATGTTCTTCTTTTCTAATGTCCGCTACTCTCGCAGTCTGACCGATGTAATAACCATTTCAATCATAGCATGAATAACCATACACAAATATTTAATTATAAGTCCAATTCTGTTAACTCTTTTAGCATTATCAAGAGTCATATTTTCTCTTATATACGCATGCATTTCGGCTGAAAAGCAGTGGCAAATCCATCTGTTGTTATCCAGTTTTTTTGCCGCTTTTCTAGCGCAAATGGCAACATTTCTCATATTCGTATTACTATCTAAACTATACAAAGATGAACTACTGAAAGTGTTAAAACGAAAATAATCATCAAGTACTCTTTTCCTTCTAGATTATTCTTTGTTACTACTGAGACGTGTTTTGATTTCTGTTTAACTAATCGTGGTGCCAGTCAAGTATCGACGTTTAATATCAATTCTTATTATTTTTTTGTATTAACTGATGAATGATCAAATGTAAAAGCTCAAATTGACCACGCTCGTATCGAAGTGAGTTTTACAATTGTATTGTTGGACCAAAATATGTTGAGAAATGTTATAGCTCGAACACGTTTTTTCGGATTCAGATAATTTACAACTCTCTTTTTCTTCGTTCTAAGGTAGTCTTCACGGCTTTTAAAGAGATATGGAGTGAATTCAGAGTGGTCAAAACATTGAGTTTATACCTAACCTAGAGAGGCTAGAATGACTAGAAAAGCTATTCAAACATAAATTGGAAAAAACACATTGACTGCATAAGTGCAAGATGTAACAAAATTTTACAATTTTACGATTTTTTTGGCTTGTGACCCCTAGCTTTTGACACAAAATACCTCGGTAGATCGAGGAAGTACGAGTTTCCGGTTCCGAATTGTGCTTGTCGCCAGCTCTGCCCAGTTTTTCAAGTGTAGGGCTTGTTTATACTTATTTATAGCAAATCAATAGACAACATTATTGGTTTAAATACAATATAATAATTTTGTCGATATTTTAAAATGATGTTTGTTTCCAATTGTTTTACCACATCTAAAGTAAATATTTCTGTTTGTTCTTCTGTTGTTGAAGACGGCACCAGAAACATATTTAATTGTTTTAAATATCTCATGTTCTTAATAAATAACTCAAGGAGTCGGAAACAGTCATTCAATGTTCTGACTTTTATACTTTCTAATGTTTGGCATTCGGAAAATATCTGACAGAACTCTTCGGATAATAAACTCACCGTCATAGAACTACAGAAGAAATCTAAATGTCGAATCATTCGGTTAAGATTACGAAATAATACGATTAGATTTTCCGGTATGTATTTATCATTATTAATCGTTGATGTTGTCATTTGTGAATATAATAAAGCGAATGGTATAGATAACGTATGTATATGTCTACCATATATCAACAATGTGGACAATAATTGTGGATCAATTAGTTCCGGTTGTATTCTGCTGAGAGTCAAGAAACGAATTCTTAACAAATGAATTTTATTACTGTTAGTAAATATGTGCTGTAAATAATCCAACGCAGATCGATTTAATACAAATGCTGACCAAATGTGTATACATAACCGAGTTGTATTTTTATATGTCCAAAACGGAATCGGCGTTTGAGACTCTGAGGAAGAAGCATAGACGTTTAATAGAATAGTATCGACCGAATCATACATTTGTGTCGGGGGAAAAGTGGTTATTGGATGATTTAATTTGTTTGTGCTTAATGATAAATGCAACTCATTGCTCTCGTATGGCACTGTATAAATAAACAATTGTTCCAAATCATAATCATAACGATAAGCAAAATAGATATGTCGGTCTAACCAAAACTGTCCACGTTGAAATATGGCCAATTCGTACTTTTCAGTGTGAACAATATCGGTATCAGTAACTTTAATATCTAGGCAATAAATGAAAATAGAATTATGTACGCATGTACCTACTTAATATTCCTGACAAAGTGCTATTGACGAAAAGTTTAGATTCGGAAGGGTCTACGATGGCATCGGAGAACTTGTAAAGTGCAATTATCGAAGAAAATCACATAGTTAGTGATCGTTGCGATAACAGATTGGGCTCAAATTTATGAATAGGCCTGCTGTCTTTCCTGAAAGTGTTCACAAGGAGCTATTGTTACTTCCACACGCTGCAGGTTCCCACAGAATATAAGTTATATCAATTATTTAGATCGAAACTTTCTTTCAAAACAAGCGTAAAGTATCTTGTTATATCAAAATATAACGAATCAGGAGTATGCTGCCAGAGACTGCAGCGTGCGAAAGTTACAATATCTCCTCTTCAGAGCAGCAATACTAGTCCGCAAATTTATACTATGAAGTTTATAGTTACAAGGAAAAATTTTCGGTTCCATTGTTGAGAAGTAATATATCACAGGAGACGGCATCAGACAGCAAAAAAAGGGAAAAATAACTAATAAAAACTGATTTGCTCGTGTATTTCTAGTCTGACCTGTAGTTTGAGAGTGGCACTAAGTATGTTCTCGTCCTCGTTTGGTTTTCTTAGATTTTTACAACATTCCTTCACAAAGTACAATTTGTATAAAAAATATTCCATTTGATGAAAATTTTGCTTATTTGAAGAAAAAGAAAAGTAATGAAATAGTCCTATTTTGTATGTGAACATCATATCTTGTAATAGAAATATGAAAAACCTCTAGAAGACGTCTCATGTTGAACAGGAAGACTCTTATGCTGTCAGCAAATATTACCTTCCCATTTTTTTAGTTTCTGGAGAAGCTTTCCAAGAAAAGCATCAGATTTATTCGCCGCCCTGTTAGAATCGGCCCTTATCGTTTCTGATGTTTTCTGTGCCTAAGAAAGATTATTTCAGTCGAACAAAACATTATATCCATTACTAATGAAAACGAAGTATCTTGGGAAAAGTAAAAAAGCGTTTAGCTGGAATGCTTTTGTGCACCCTGCGGAATCGTAACTATATGTTGCTGGTCGACACAATACCTCAGTGTTTTATTCGAATGTCCAGTAAAGCCGCTTAAAAATTACAAAATTTCAAATTCTAAGGTTTGTTATTCTGTAGCTTTCAGAATTGGAATTCTATCCTGAAACCTTGACAAAAGAAATTGTTAAAGTGGTTTTAAAATTTCTGATTTTTCATTTCTGTTAGTCCTAAATTCCTCTCACAGGAGATTAGAGCTGCCCCGAGTTCGTTTCTCCTGAATTTACCACTGTATTCCTGTTTTGGAGCTGGAAAATGAGGATATTTAGAATAACTTGAATGACTGACTTACCCCTGAGTTGTGCTGATTACGAAAGATTATATTTTAGTATTTTATTAAAATGGAGTGAAGAAGAAGATTACAAACACAGACCAGCACAACGTAAATTGATGTTAACTATACGACACTTCTGTATCAACTGAATAGAAAATAAATATATATTCTTATATAGTTATCTGGTCTCTTTATAATGTGTTTAGTATAAGCATATAGACAAAGAAAAGAGTAAACTTTACGTCTGTTTAGCTCATTGATGTACAATAACAAATACATAAAAATGACTACATAGAAAAAGGAGAGAATATGTATATATAATGGAACGAAAACATAGTCTGTGTATATAAATGAACAAAGAAAGAGGTACATATGGAATAGGGCAGCATGTCTAGAGATAGCTAGGCATGACACCTCCCCCGTTTGAGAAAGATTGGAACACCAATCGTAAAAGGTAAAAACAAAAAAGACCTAAAATCATCATCCAGGTCATCCAAGTCGGTCTCAACTTGATCGAATTTGCCGTTGAGGACAATGTTACTGCTGATCAGGCAGTTCTAGAGGTTTAGGCAATTCTTGTGGATGTGGAGATGTTTGTGGTGGACCATTTAATTGACGATAGTGTTCAGCTGTAAACAGAAACGGAGGAATACGACGATTAAACCCTTCTCGGCTTTCCTCATTTTTTAAACCAATACATAAACGATTATCTTTAATGATAATTCTTCGATATTTCAAGTTTAAACTATGGCGAATGCGTCGAACTTGTGTTGGATGAAATTGCGGATCAATTGGTTTAACAAGTTCGTATTTAAAATCAGTTTTTCGATGACGCTTCGACGCTTTCTTGTTGGAATTCAGACGAGATTTCTCGCTACGACGTCGTGGTTTTCGTCTTAATCGTTTTGGTCGTGTTGGCACTTGCGTTTTTAGACAGTGTGACGGGAGAACAGAGACCAGAGGTTCATCTACATGAACTATCCGAGACATTTCCATTCCTGTTATTGAAATCGACTCACAAACTAATGCGGATATTCGTTGTTGAGGTTGTAGTTTCGCTTCTGGTGGATTTTCATAGTCCATCAATTGTTCAGGAGGACTTGGAGCTAAATTGATTGTTGAAACTTTACGACGATTATTTAGTTGTTTATATCGATCTCGTTCACGGATAATAGCCAAAACTGCCAATACGTCGTTGATTGCATATTGTTGTAAATCTCGGCGTATTTGGCGTTGATCATCTCTGATACGACGATCTGGAAATTCCCATGTGCCGAGTTCTCGATCAATACCGCCTCTCCAATCACTTCGTGTCAATTTCTTGTCCAGAAATTGGTTAAATTCGTATTTAATGCCTTTTTGGAGAGACCATGCTGTGACATTTTTCGGATCTTTGTATGGACGGAATGGACAGGTACATGCAACGTGGTCAGCATGTGGATCCAGATCAATGTCATCATCCGGGGCATTTAACGTAAATGTAGCAGCGTCATCTGTATCTTGATATCGCGACGGACAGCGTTGCTCATGTGGATGCTTCTCGTTGTAATATCTCCGATATTCTTTTTGAACATCAACTGGTTCGATTATATTGGATGTACTGAATAGATCATGATGGCGAAATTGTCTTAATTCTTTTCGGACGTCACCCCAGCCATATATCGTGTTTTTTGTGCAAAATACGGCGGCACATAATTGTTCCACTTTTTTACGATGCGACGATGTTGATGATGGAAGCCAAAGTGCTTCAAGAAGTATAACTGGCAGTGTTGCAGGTGGTTGAACGACGGGTTTAATCTGGATAAGAGCGGGTTCATGAGATTGATCATCTGTTTCGGTATCAACGATAATTGTGGTTGTTGATGATATTATGTTTATCAGATAATCCATTGTTGTTCGTGATGTAAGTTTAGTGATGTAATAAACATTATATTGTTGATCGATTGTGAACGGGGGCAATTTGGATCGCAATTCTTCATTTTCTGTCAATTTTTTTGTATAATATGATCTAATTCGACGGAGCATCTACAACATGGAAAGAAAGAGATGCTGAATTAGTAAGCTTGGAATAGATCATAATATCAATCCTAATTTGCTAACAAAATCATCATCATTAATTATGACGTTATTGGGGACCTTTCTCTTCAAGAAGCCAATTCAATCATTGTTCAAATCATTTTCTTGACTTGCAAATAGAGACAGAATAACCGAACTACGAATTGATCCCGATAATGGTATTTGGGGTTCCCAATTATTTTTGTCCAAAATTTTGTATTGTGTAAGTCGAACAAATAATAATAAATGATTGTGTTTCGAACGGAAATGCTGCTGGCTTGTTCTAATTAATGTTGCTTTGCCTCAAGTACAAGTCGTAGATCGTTGACATGGACCCGTGACTCTGCTTGAGTTTCAATATCTTTAACCCAATAAACAGGATGTTGACAATCAATAACTCTGCATGGAACTTTTGAGTATTTTTGGTCAAATTTGGATTTTGAACCGTAATATCTGGTTAACACTAACTGGCCAACTGAATAATGAGGATCTGGACGTTTAGCATCATAACGTTGCTTTGACCGTTCCTTTTGGCGAACCATATTTCGACGAGCATATTCATGATAAATTTTTAAATTTTTCTTCAATTGCTGATAATAATCATTGGGTTTGGCGAAAATCACTTGTTTTGGCGGTTCATCTGGCGGTAACTTTGGCTTCTGTCCATATTGCAATTGAAATGGAGAATAACCTGTAGTATTATGCTGTCCCGTATTATAGGCGAAGACCATCGAAGGTAGAAATGAATCCCAGTTATTGGATTCTGTATCTTGCAATTTGGCGAGTTGTGGGACGAAGGTGGCATTAAATCTTTCAATCATACCGTTTGTCTGTGGATGATATGTTGTTGAATAAATATGGTGGTGTCCGAGCAAAATAGCCATCGCGTCCATCAGCTGGTTCTTGAAATGATTACCCTGATCTGACAAAATCGTTGTAGGAACACCATATTTACATATGTATTCGTTATAAATCGTTTCAGCGGTTCTTTCAGCTTTACAGTCAGGGAGAGCCACTGCGATAACCCATCTTGTGAAGTGGTCCGTGATGCATAAAACGTATCGATTTTCGTTTGGCGTTCTTGAGAATGGACCGCAAAAATCAATACCAATAACTTGAAATGGCCCATGAGGTGGTGGAATTGGTTTGAGATGACCCGGTCGTTTTTTCCGATTATGATTGTGTTGTTGACATGGAAGACAGGCTTTAATGTAATCCTCTGTCGAATGGTACATATCGGGCCACCAATACTGAAACTTCATCTTGTAGTACGTACGTTTTGAAGAAAAATGACCCGCTGTGGGATGATCATGATATGCACGAAGAGCTGGCGCTATCATCGAAGATGGTAAATAGATTAATTTGGATTTTGTTGCTCCTCGATTTCTAGTTGCTAACTTATAGAGAATACCGTCTTGAAACACATAAGGATGTTTGATCGGATTAGCGCAAACTTCTTCAATTTTGTCTCGAATCTTTTGGTCCTTGCCTTGTTCTTCTTTCAGTCTGGTAATATCAAAATGAGGGACAAATTTCTGGAGTGCATCCTTGACGGTTGATGTTGACGGATATACTGGAATAGATCGCTGATTCGTGGATGTCTCTAGCTTTGATTTGGATCTTGTGGTTACACCGACCATCCCGAGTACAGGAGGACGATCTTGGCTGACTTCCAAACCATAAGCGAAATCCATTATTTCTTCTTTTTCAGGAATTGGATGTCGTGACATGAAATCTGGCAGACTATTGTAACGGCCTTTAATATGTATTACTTGTTCGATATTGTACTCCTGAAGAAGCAGAGCAATCCTTTCCACCCTTTTATTGTTGACTTTCTTTTCCATCATGTGACATAATGGGCAGTGATCTGTATATATAATAATGTTGCGCCCCAAGATATACGATCTCATTCTTTCAAAGCATTTCCAGATCGCAAGAGCTTCTTTCTCAATCGTTTTGTAATTTTTCTCCGCCTTGTTTATCAATTGTGAATGATAGTACAAATTATGGGTTTCGCCATTGATTTCTTGTTGAAGAACACCGCCAATTCCGTAATCTGAAGCATCTGTTGATAGGATTATCGGTCGACTATCATCAGGAAAATTTAATAACAGTGGAGCTGTTGTTAACATTTTTTTTAATTCATAGAATGCTGCTGATTGATCTTTCGTCCATCTGAACTTCTGACGATTCGCTTTGGTTAAATTTGTCACTGCGTGAATTGGTGCAGCCACTTCGGCAAATTTCTTGATGAACTTAAGATACCAAGCTATCGCACCAATGAATTTGTTTGCCTGTTTCAATGTTCTTGGTTCACTCAATTTGAGGATAGCATTAATTTTGTCGTTCAACGGTGTAATTGTTTTTTCGGTGATGGTATAACCAAGATAATCGATGTTTGAATGAGCAATTGAACATTTCGATGGGTTTAATTGTAAGTTATTTTCCTTTAAACATTCAAATACCTTTTTCATATGTACTAAATGTTGATCATATGATTTCGAAAATACCACAATATCATCCAAATACACCTGGCAAAATTGACGACATGATTCCAATGCTGTAGACATTACACGCTGGAATGTGGGAGGGGAGTTCTTCAATCCTTGTGGTAATACATTGAACTGAAACAACCCAAATGGGGTAACGAATGCCGTTTTGATCTTGTCTTCTTCTCTGATAGGGATTTGCCAAAATCCGCTCTTTAAATCCAGTTTCGTGAAGTATCGATATCCTTCGCCCAACCGTTGGATTGTTTGTTTCATATTGGGCAAGGGAAAATTATCCTTGATAGTGATATGGTTGAGCTTCTTGTAATCCATTTCAAAGACTTCTAGTAAACATTTTAAAGCTTGAATACTTTTCTATGGATTTTTAAAACTTTCATCAAACTCTGGCTATAGCAGGGATAAAGTAGAGTATAGGTGGTTGTTCTGAAATAGTTTGAAAAGTCGAAAAGTGGGTCAATTCATTTAAAACAGATTTTAAGCAGATTCTTGAGCTTCGTTCTGGAAAAGGATACTACCACAAGATTCGGTATAGTCGATAACCTATCAAAAATCATTGTAAACGGATCCTTGGGATCTTAAAAAATCCGTTGTCACGCCTAAACGATGAAAACTGTAAGGTTTGGTTTTGAAGAAGTCTCTTTGAACTATCTACGCATGAAAGAAATCGATGTATTTGCATCTCAACTTGGTAAGCTATTACTTATTTTTCCAAAGATCTTCTACAAAGCCTTCTTGAAAGACCGATTTTGAAAATTGATTTGTTGACGAAAATATGCCACCAAGTCGAATGAAGAAAACCGCAAATTCAAAAACTTTTCCTTGATCCCGTGTTTTGAAAAGATCAATCGAAAGGAGAAAAATATTATGATAGAAATATTATAAAAACTGATGAATAAGACAGTGACTTTTTTCTAATTTACATAAAACAAGACATTATTCTGTTTTTTCCTCTTCTTTACTCTTTACTTAAAATACTAAATTACATTAGAAAACAAATGAAATATAACTTTTGTAAAAGAAAAGAATATAATCACTGCATTAACAATATATAGTCTGTATAAATTTATTATTAACGCTTTCTCTTAGTTTCTCCTTAAGTATTTGTGAGAAAATTGTACAGTAACAAAAATTGTTATGATTAAATCATCAGGATTGAAGCCTTTTCCATAGAAAGGAAGAATGCATTTTTTTCGAATGCCTTTCACCTTTCGCTAACGATTGCGACATATACTGGTACGGAATCACTTGCATATTGATTTGTTGTACTGAGGCGGTGTGTGAGCTTAAGAGGCAAAATATGCCAAAAAAAGTCTTCTGCTGGAAACTTACTTGTGCAACTTTTACACTCAAAAATCGGGGAACGAAACTTTTAATCAAATGTACACAGAGAAGTTTCTATAAATGGTACATCACTCAACTTAGTACCTTATATTACATAATGTTTATTATGGTCATCAATGTTTTCAAAGGAGAAAGGAAATTTAAAAAAATTTACAAGACTTTTGTGTATTTTTAGTTGTTGCTTGCTACCCTTCTTTCGACAGATTCTGGAAACTGTGCATCCGATATATTTGGTCATTTAGAATGTTAAGTTCTTGCTTAAGATTCACACAAAAACTTTTGGAAGCTTATGAATGGATAAGAAGATGAAAGAAAAACAGTAATTTAATCTAATTTTCATGAAACAAGCCACTATTCTTTTTTCCTTTTCTCTACTCCTAACGCTGAATGAAAATATTAAATTATAGCATGAAAACGTTAAAACATTATTTCCGAAAAAGAAAGAAATATAAATTGCATCAATGGTGCATATTTTTTACAGACTTCTCATAAACACTCTGGCTCAGTTTTCTTTTAGTAACAATATCAGTTTGAAATTGTTGTGGCGTGCTGTTGTATATCAGAAAACGAAACTATGTAAGTAAATTTAATCAGTTGCACTAGAAAGTCAAATGATATCGCTCCATTGCTCTTTTGACATAAGTCCAAATTGTATAATGAGCTATGTTTTAAGCCAGTTAGTCAAGCCATTACTCGTCAGCCGACGACGACCATAAGAAATATCTTCGGTTTATTACCAGACGAACATATTGTGCGTGAATACTAACGTAAAGCACGTTGTGCATGTCAAGGCACCTACACTAATATATTGACAAATATGCGGTTGACGAAACGTTTTGAAGACCCTTCGTGTTGTGCGTGCGAACATACTATGCAATGATTTACTTGAAAGATGTTGAATACTTACGTGAATATAATTCACAACAAATAGAAGTATGGCTATTAATTGTGTTAATCATAACATGCTTATGGCCAATATACTTAGCAATAAGATGTTGTAAATGTTGTTTTCGTGAAAATGCTATTGAAACAAGAGGTGCATTTGGCTCGGAAGTATTCATATTTAGTCAAAAACAAATACCGGATGCATGTTTAACAATACCGAGTGTTGGAATTGATTATAAAACAAATCACTGATGACTTTAAACATACGTACAATCTTCATGCAGTGTTACAGAGACATATCATACAGTATAAGTATTCCTGAAATATCTTTTTTGGATATTCCTATTACCAGCAACAGTAAGTATTAGTGTTACTAGTAATAGGAATACTTTTTCTCAAGTAAGTACTCAGAAGAAGTACTCTAAAAACTACACTTTTCTTGAAGTGCACAGCAGCGGCTTGGCTGCACTTTATAAAAAGGAGTGCTTCGAAGAGGTTTTTTTTGAGGAGTATTCTAGACTACTCCAAAAACGAGTACTCTAGAGTGCTCTTAGTGACTTTTTTCAAAGGAGTGCTCCGAAAATGCAGTATACCTTCATACTCCTACTTCTAACCTTGTTTTTGACTGGGTAGTGTGAGTGATCTCATCAGTTCATTCTTATTGAATTAGTTTTCTGTATGAAACAGTTAAACAGACAATACAAATCATAAATAATGGACGAATGTAGGAGAATGAAATATTATTTCAACTTGTGGCCTCCAAAACCAAAAACCATTGAAATGCATCACAAAAAAGACCAGAAACTCCTCTTTACAAATTACGACAACTATTATTTCATACTTTTTGCTGCTGATCCCTTTCGATTTCTTAAATGAGCCATTGAAGATAATTTTAACTTATCTAAAGGTTCCGTATAGAAAGAATAGAAATTGGCTCCAGTCATTGAAAATTCATCAAATTTTGTTAACAAAAAGTCATTTTCATCAGTCGATCGTTCGAGATTTGACGTTTGTTTAAGAAGATTTTCAAGCGTAGGATAGTTATTATCAGACGATGACTCTTGAACTTGGCGATGAGAACGACGGCAAAAAGCACGACAACGATTATTAAACGGTTGAATTGCATGAATACTTTTGGCAAATATTGCTTGTAAACAAAATTTTATTAAATCAAGTGGAATAAACCAAATTATGTTCCATATCCATACAATGCCTGTAACAAAAGAAAATTTTATGTAGGCACTATCAAATGTTTCTGCTACTCTCGCCACTTCTGCCCGGACGCACCAAACCAGTGGGTGTGACTTACTAAACTACACGCGAACAGTGACCATTAGTATACTTGTGCGCAGGAAATTTTGGAATACGAGAGTGCAGAAAGAAGAGATTTAGTCAATAAGAGAACCATTTGTAAAAGTTTTAAAACAGTTTTGTTTGTCGGTATCATTTATCAAGTTGCGAAGTTATGTTCAAGGGGGCAGTCGATGAAATCGCAAAAAGCTTTTAACCTTGGTCGCCCTAAATTAATTCAATCTCTCAAAAGTTTCGTTTATTCTCGAGAAGACTTTCAGATTCAAATCATTAGTAAATTCTTAGCCGCTGAGAATCTGATATTCGGCTTGTCCACGTAACTCGAGATTTCGCTGATCAAGTTTTTTGAAAAATTATTTTAGAGTAGAACTGACAGGAGCATATCACTAGATGCAGTTTTTGACGCTGATTACGAATCTCACATTACTTTTTGGAAAAAGTTGAATTTTGGCACCCGAAATCCAGTTTTACATTTTTTGAAAACTGTATTTTCAATTTCCTCACCTAGACACTTTTCCTAATAAAAATCCAAGGCCACACTAATCGATGAAGAATTCGATTCTCTACAAGATGGTATGTTTCTTTTGAAGTTTAGACTCAAAACAAGCTTAAGTTTTAAGATTCTCACATAATTCTAAGAAGGTGAAAACATGTTTTCAGCTTTATTTTCACGTTAGTCTATATTAGATGCCTTAAACTAAGTCCGATGTGAAAATGAAATCCTTTGACCAATGTTTAGAGCTCCAAACTTTGTTGGGAAAAAAGTGTGTTACAGCGTCACGACGATAAAACACAATTATTGAGGGATGGAAAGCTCATTGGAAAGATTCATTTTTAGCAATCAGTGCTCGTTTATTCCTCTACAAACTTTGCTCGAGGCGCTTTTTATTAGCTCTTCTAAATTCGCATCAAATTAGCTTTTAATGAGAAGAACTTCGAATTTAGGGCTTTATTTTGTTACAGCTGTTACACTTTATGAGAAACGCTCTAATTACTGTGTCAAAAATGTCACAGCGTCACGCCTGAACAAGCCGTATTTACCTGCCCATGTCCAACCACAGCCTGTAATTCCAATTCGTTCATTAGAATTTACATAAACAGCAATAAATGTAGCAGCAGTTTGTGTTATAACGAAAGCACCAATTACTAACAAAGATGGCCGTTGACTAAAAAAGAAGCCCGGTGTTCGAGTAACAAATATCAGTGCTTGACTTATAGTTGAAACTTGTAAATAGATAATAGAGTTAAGTATCTGGCTGTTATAGCCGCCATTTTCGGGTAACTTGTCAAATGTTTCCACACCAAATGTGGTTTGAAAAAAATTTGTTTCGACAATCACAGCAAAAAAGACCAATGTTGACAGTGCCAAATAAATTCCGTAGACAATAGCATAGCTGAATATTTCAAACATATTCCAATGGTTTGGTTTTGCTGATGCAATAACACGATCTTTTGATATTGTCATGATTGTCCCGTCATTCAATATGGCTATAACCAAAACCATAAACGGAGGAAAGTCATATTTGAAAACGAATAAAAGTGTAGCAAAACCAACTAGAATTCGAATCGTAACAGCACACGTATAGACTGAATAGGTTTTCATACGTTGAAAAATTTGCCGTGAACCATTGATTGCATCAATAATAACACCCAGGCCCGGTTCAGTCAGAACAATAGCAGCTGCTGATCGTGCGGCGTCCGATGCACTAGCAACGGCAATACCTACATTAGATTTGGACAGTGCTGGTGCATCGTTAACACCATCACCTAAATTCAAACAAAAGATGCAGTATTTATTGTCACTAACAGAAGTGTGAGTTTTGACAACCAACTCAGTCGCGATGATCGATGTGAGGTTTTGTTTCTGTAGATGATGCTATAACCAACGACAAATACAAAAGAGTGTGACTCTATTTCTACTGTTCACTAGTGGAGAAATTTCTCAGTATGGACCTATATTCTTGGAGAAATGAAATTAGTTTCCAAGCTAACTTATTTTCCCGACAGTTTGTGTACAGTATAATGAGAGGTTTCCCATTCCACCTGGCTCCAGAGTAGCAAAAATATTCTTCTACTAACACTACACTTGTACAGGTGACGTAAATTGATATAAGCTGTATTCTGTCAGAATACAAGCGGAAAAATACTTCATTACAGTATTCTAAACTAAAACTCTCGAAACACAAAATCAATTTTTGTACGAATACAGATTCGAACACATGACCTTAACTTTGTAGAAACTGCAAGACTAAGTCCACTGTTCTGTATCTATATTCTGTACAACGATTGAAGTTGTGCAATCGATTCGATGTTATCAGTAGTAATTTTTTCTGGTGAGCGAAAAAAATATTTCATTACAGTATTCTAACCCACGACCTTGGGATTAAGAGTCTCATACTCTGCCGACTGAGAGTGGCGTCAGTTACCGTAAACATTCTCAGACCACGCTGCAGGTTTTCTAAAAACATTTAGTTTTTAGGTATTTCACTCAGCCCTAAGATATTTTCAAAAGAAAACAAGCTCATATTCAGAGCAGCCTGCAAAACTACATTGAATAACGTTAATCATATCGGTTTATAGATTTTTCTCACCATTTTTGAGCGAGGGCGCCATGAGCGGTTTTCGACCGAAAACATTTTTTTCTTCAAATAACTTTTTACTTATAATGATTCCAGAATGGTAGAAAGTGGTTTTTACTCAAGAAAATCACTTTTCCGACTGAAATAATCTTATGTCTATCTATTATCCATCCAAATGAACAGTGGTCTCGGTTGTTTTTGAATAACTTTTGGTAGAAAAACGATAGAAACCCGTGATTTACAGTTTTGGAAACTAGACACTTGACGTTACATTTCCACAAGCAAAATCAATATTTGAAAAGTGTTCTGAAGCCGATTTTACAGAGGAGCTTTGGGAAACCAGTTTGGACCTCTGAAAACTAATATAGAAATAGGTCAATTTTTTTTGATAGATATATAGTTCGGAGTGTCTTCTACAAAACTGCATCTAAGCGACATCTAGAAAATCCATGATTCGAGAGCTATGGGCATTTTTCCCAAAGCTTTAGCATTCCTCGGCTGTTAGGTTCATGATTGTAAGAAATTACTAAAACCATAGGTTATCGACTATGCTGAATCTGGTGGCAATGTTAGTTTTCAGAATAAAAATGCAAGAATCGAGTGAAAACATATATTAGGTGAAATAATCCATTTTGGATTATTTTCATGAAAAGTTAAACTCACGAGGGACGGTCCCCAGGTGTTTCCCTGGGATTTCAAAGCAATGTACCCCACTTTGCTAATTTAAAGATGCTGATTACGAATCTGAAAACCATTCGTGCTCTCGTTCAATCCTTCAAGAGTTATAAGCATTTTATTTTAATAGTACCGAAAAGTCCAATATTTTGAAAAAGTTATTCAAAAGGCAACCGATACTCCATTTGTTTTATGTTTCTTTTGAAAATGTTTAGAAAAATTTGCCATATATTACCACAAGATTTCATTCTGTTGCATCATGGCAGTCATGATGACAAGCAAGCTAAAACACATATCATTTTATAGCTAAGGTGTTTATCTGTAGAATGGCATATCTCTCAGCTCTATTGAACATTTCTATGGAAAGCTGTGATTTTCTCAAAATATAATACTTTTCGCTACTATTAAAATAAAATACTTATAACTCTTGAAGGATTGAACGAGAGCACGAATGGTTTTCAGATCGTAATCAGCATCCTTAAATTAGCAAAGTGGGGTACATTGCTTTGAAATTCCAGGGAAACACCTGGGAACCTTCCCTCCTCAGTCAAAATCCATCCAACCTACTTCAGAACAGGAAATACTATTTTATCCGCTCATTCTGATTCTGTACGTAAAATCATTAAAAAATATTCTCTTAGTTCCGAAGATTTCTGAGAAACTTTTCCAAAACCCGAATTATTTTCTGTTGGTTTTTACAACATTTGTTAAGCTGCAGATAAAATAGAGTATATCTTGACATTCTGAAGTAGGTTGGATGGATTTTGACTGAGTTTAATTCTGATGCAAATAATAAAATGGATTATATTACTGATCGTAAGAGAAAATTGTCCACATGGGCAAGCGCGACGTGTTCAGACAACATGTGCTATTTTTCCTTACCTGTCATTGCAACTAGATGTCCTAAGTCTTGAAGACGTTTTACAATATCATATTTATGCTCGGGCGTAACAGCAGCAAATCCGTCTGCTTGCAAAATAGCTTCATCTATGTCAGTGCTGTTCTTGGATGATTCTTCTTCTAATGTTGAATAAATTAGCATTGAATCACCTAAACCAATTCGACGGCCCGTTTCTTTTGCTATTTCTAATTGGTCACCAGTTATCATTGTGACTTTAACGCCTAAAATAAAGCGATAGCTGTCTTAGGTATCTTAGTTTCATCACTGATGTTAGATGACCAGAAGGGGTTAATATTATAAAAATCAGGATTTTTCATTACCTAAGTCTAAAGCTTGTCTTATTGTTTCAGCTGTATCTTCTCGTGGTGGATCCATAATAGGCAACAGACCAATCAATTTATAACTTGAACTTTGTTCGTCACTGCCACCATCTTTGGGAGCCGTGTCAATAGCAACAGCCAACGATCTTAATCCACGTTTGGCAAACTCATCAACGTCTGCTTTTAACTTCTTTTCTTGTTCATCTGTTTTATTTTGTGTACATAGGTTTAAAATTATATCAGCCGAACCTTTTGTAACACGATAAACTTGATTATCAGACAACTGACGGTATGTTATCTCGGTTCGTTTATTTTCCGGATCGAATGGAACGAAATTTAATATTTCAATTTGTTTACGAATTTCATCAGCGTTACCAAATGTCGTAGTTACACATTCATCTCTAAAATGTAAAGACTAACTAGATTTTTCAGAAAAGGAGATAACCTCAAGTATAAAGGCATTCGTTAAGACTCAAGCAATGAGTAAAAATTCTACATGTTACTTCGAAGGACCCTGACTGCTCCAGGCACGTGCTGTAGAAACGTAGAAAACAAGACAAACGGAACAAACACCAGGTCCAAAAATGAATGCCAATAAATGGCCATTTCATCTGGAGGCCAATGAATCAATGAATATTCTCGAAAGAGCAATTAAAGGGGTTTGAATGATCAGAAAACGATCGAATTACAGTAGCATCTACTGTCAATTTTTGGGCCACTATTTCCTCTCTAGGAAAACAGTTGAATATCACCTTAAAACGATCTGGAGAAAAGACAAAAAGATAGCTGATTAACGATCATTTTTTATCAGAAAAATGACGTATTAACGGTTCGTCGAAGAGATCATTTTTAATGCTAGAAGTGC
The DNA here is from genome assembly GCA_905250885.1 of Didymodactylos carnosus. NCBI lineage: Eukaryota > Metazoa > Rotifera > Eurotatoria > Philodinida > Philodinidae > Didymodactylos > Didymodactylos carnosus. The sequence continues at coordinate 17,942 of CAJNOQ010003686.1, forward strand.
ATGGTGTTAAAGAGAGCACTAAACGACCAGAAAAAACTAAAAATGATCACCGTTTTATGACCATAAATGAATGAAAAAAAAATGGTCATTGAGCAAGGCCTTAAGATGAGGAAAAAATGAGATTAATAGTAAAAAGAACTGGCATTCAGCTGTTAATTAATTGGAGATTAATTGCCAGTTAACTTCATCTTCTGAGACATTTGACTTTTAGGTAAACAAAAGAAACCCTAGTCACTTTGTAGGCAGTTGCCTGATACTCACATTGGATCGGGATTTTCCAGATTACATGCGTAGGCAGCATATTGAATAATCTGATCGGCATTTACATCGTCGCCATATTGAATAATCGTCGGTTTATCGATAACCAGTTTATTCTCCGTTAATGTTCCCGTTTTATCTGAACACAGTATTGTAACACCAGCTAATTCTTCAATAGCCTCTATTCGTGTAACAATTGCTTTCTTCTCTGACAATTCTTTCGCACCGATTGCAAGTGTGACCGATAAAACTGTTGGCCTACAAACGAGCAAGTGTTTGAGCTTTTTTTGACGGTGGAGCAGCCGACTTGGAGTACCGTCATTAGATCATCCTGACAGAAGAGCACCTTGGCACTAGAGTACTCTATTTTCGCAGATATGCTTGAAAATCACTAAAACTCTAGCAGTTAGGGTACCTTCTTGTCGAGTGCTCTTCTGCCGTCAGCTCTACCATCGAGTCATGATTTTCCGCTACGTGTGGTAATTCTAAGATAAACCCAAGCAAAAAAATGAAGCTAGAATCGGGCGGTTGGAGCTAGATAACACGGTTTTCGACCGGTTAAGCTAGATCTACCTTACAAAGTTTAACCTAGGATCGGGCGGTTCAACCTACTTTTGGACGGTTGGGGAGGTTATCAGCTAGGTTAACCGCTCACTTAACCGACCGATCGGGCTAGCTCCAACCGCCCACTTAACCGACCGGTTAAGCTAGTTTCTGGTATCAAATAGATTAAACACAGGGAGGTTAACCGCCTACTTAACCGACCGATCGATCTAGCTCCCACCGGGCAATTAACCGACCGGTTCAGCTAGTTCCAGACATGAAATGCATTAGATACGGGGAAGTTATCAAGTAGATTAATCTACAGGTAAACCGGGCAGTTGGAGTGCCCAGTTAAGCGGGTAGCTTAATAAATAAGAAGAAGGAATATGTGCCTAAGGAGAATCGTAAGATGTAAACGTCTTTTCTTTCTATACATGGTAACGAGACAAAATGAGTAATGCTATTGCCTTTTCTTTCTTCATTCATGAATGTGAAAGTTTTATTTCATATGCTTTAAAAATGTGTCGATACATTTCACTCAGTATGTGAGTCATGATTTTGGCAGAAGAAGGTAATAGCAAAGACAGGCACTATACTCGATAACAGACTACTTGAGTTTGTGGCATCTTTTTTACATGTTCCTTTCACACTTTCACGAAAACGATTAACGCATAGAGAGACAGAAAAAAAAATAGATATATGACAT
>CAJNOQ010003687.1:463-19445 GCA_905250885.1 Didymodactylos carnosus
CACTCAAAACAGCCGCGGCCCCCCCCCCCCCTTTCAAATCTTTTAAAATCTTGGTGAAATCTCTCTAAATCTTGTTGAAATCCCTCCAAATCTTTTGAAATCTTCAAAATTCTCTAATCAGTTTTGTCCCCCTTGGCTAGTAGACATGATTACGCAGGCACAATAAATTTGTTTCAAAGCGTTTGCTGAAAGTTTTATCGAATCATCTTTGATTGAAAAATTCATCAATTTTGTAACAGTACTCAAGGCAGTGATTAAAGGTCGTTTGATTTATTAAGCTTATGAATTAGATAGAACACCTGAAAACCGCGTAGTATTGGACCCGTAGAATACGATGAATATAAAACATTTAGATACGTTTTACTGAAAAACAGCTTTGTGAATATACGATTGAACGTTATCATAGTGACTTTTGATGTTCGAAACACTATCTGATGATCTTTGCTGTTTCACTCCCTTGATAAGTAGTTTTAGGGAATTTTTGATATAATATTGGTGATTAGAAATTTGCTCTCTTTCCGTACCTACTACCACTTTATGTATTCGCTATATTTCTTTGGCCGATCATGTCCAAGTAAATTAACCGATCAAAATAGTTCTTAATCGTTGTATGCAGTGCTGTAACCAAAATACTCAACATTTTAATCAAAGATGATTCGAAAAAAGCTTTCAGCAAATGTTTTGAAATAAATTTATTGTGCGTGGGTAACCACGTCTACTAGCGCAAATACTTGCTGAGTAAAAACTTAACTACCTCTAGTCTGTGGGGTTTTACCTGCAAATCTCGTTACTTTTGGTATGCCCTAAATAAGTAAGGCTTGTAACTATCGTCATAGACTTACCCTGCATAAGCAGAAGAAACATTCGTTAAATTGATTTCGACTTGTACATTTGGTGTAATCATTACTATATTTGGTGTATTTTGATAGTCGAGCCAACTGGTTAAATAATAATTACATTGTGTTGTTAAAATCTAAAAGAAAAATTTTCTCTTGTACAAATAAGTACAAAATAATGTATTTGAAATGTTCAATTTACCTTCGGTTTAATATCTATGATTTGTTTATCAACAAATATAAGTGCAAACCAGGGACCAACTAATGGATTTTCTATTTGTATTAATTGTGACGATTGACTTTTATTAAATGTTGTTAATTTTAGATCATGTCGCGTTGTTATATAGGAACTTGGATAAGTTTCATTATGTGGATTAATCAATGGATATGTTCCATACTGTAAATCACTGAAGATATGATAAAAATAAATGGTGATATGTTTCAAAAACCAATTTTTTTACTTACAAATGAACATTGGCTTGGTATCCATTACATTTTCCTTCCGATTGTATATTCACAGTCCAATTAGCAAGTGTTGTTGGACCATAAATCTTAAATTTTAAAAATTTCACATCACTATATGACTCGTATTCAAATATTCTAATTCGACTATAATGTTGTCCAAAATCGTAGCCTTAATAATTAAAAAAACATGATATATAAAAGAAATATGAGATATCAGTTTAAAGCTTACCAATAAATGCGTTGATTGAATTAAGTGTAATGCATAAACAAAGTAGACGAGAGATAATCATTGTCAAATCATGATTTCAGTGTTCACTATAGTGACAGATATTGATGACCTTCTTATTATTTTGATCAACATGTTTTCTCTCTACTTTCTACTAATGCTTACAATTAGTTTATAAGCTTCAGTCGTCGTTATCTACAATCTTAGAATAAAAAGAAGAATGGAATTAACTACAATAGGTTCAAAATAATCTATTATGACCAAAAGACTACATACAACGTTAAATGGAATAATAGCTGATTTTGAAATATTTCGTGTTTTTTCACATTAGATCTAAAAAAGTAGTATCACGTGAGCGCGAGTTCTATGAGTCTGACACAATTGCATTGAAAAATATGAACGTACCACAAACAATAACAATAAAACAACAAGCCATGCAAATTACAAAATTAATTCAATTGTTCGCGAATTCTCCTAAAAGTTAATCGTAGTAGTTGACATTCTAAAACTTTCAAATAGGTAAACAAACTTACAATTTTTTAACTATTCTCAAGTCAAGACTTTCGTCCGATAGATCGATTTTACCATAAGAAAGCTATATAAAGATATCTAAGGTAAAAATATCCAAAAATCTACGTTCAATAAAGACACATAATCGGATTTCGATAGGAGTTACTATTATGTCTAAAGAACTATGTTATACAATGGCCATGATAAAAAAACATCCATCAATTTTATTTTTAAAAGTAATTCTATAGTCTAGAGTATACATCGATAGTTACGGTAGTAACCGACTATACATATCAAATGATAAGCGTGCAATTCTATTAACACACATAAGTAAAAAAATTTACTCAATGGCGAAAGTACACTAGACGAAAAAAACATCAAAATAATGAATAAATGATACATCTCGAACTGTTTAAAAGTGTTGTAAAAAACTTTTTTTGTTTTTAAATTTATCGTTCAGTTTAGATGGTGCTCTTGTCTACATATTATTGACGGCAATATGATTGATTTCTGCTATATTTTTTTATCTATTTTTATTTCTATTGAATGTATCATTTCTAGTAACAGTTCATGGTATCCCGCTCTATTCTGTCCTTGTTGAAAAATGTGGGGATTAATAACCGATCGGGCTAGAGATTTTACCAGAGATATATAATCGGAACAGACAATCGACATGTTTTTGTCTTCAAGTGTATGCAATGATCGTCTATGAGGTTTTTACACATCAGTTTTCATTTAGTCACATTACAACACCTCAAAAAAATTGTCGGATCAAACTAAAATTTCTACCACAGACACTTCAGACTCTAATTTAGATTCTAAGTTTTTTGAAAAAACATACTTTTTCTTCTAGATATATTCGAAAAATGTTGAAAATCTCTGCTTTTTACGTACGATCGAGGTTAAAAACATGTTAAATTTTTCTTTTTGAGAATTTGTCTCTAGTAAAAGTTCTAGTCCGATTGGTCATTGACTTCCACATTTTTTCACAAGCTCATAAAAGAGTGTAATATCCATCTTTTCGAGTATCATATAGAAGCTCTCCAACAAGCATCAAAGAGATAATCGTACCCGTCTTCTTCATTCTATTTCCATTTTTACGCCAATAATATAGCAGGACAAGCTGACATTATAATTTTATTAAATTGCTACGTTTCTATTATTTTAATATTATACGAGTAATTTGAGACAAAATTAGAGTATACTTTTTCAAAATTATTGGATCATACTACTAGAGGATATTGTTAAATACTTAAAAAGTCATTCTTTACCCTACATCTTCATCAACACCATGGAACTACTAATAAAAAACAGCCATATGGATTTCTATACGTACATTTTTAATGCTGAATACAGCGTATGATATATATATTTATTATGAATGCAACTTTATTATCTTTATAAAAATTCAAGAAATCACACTACTATCTTGTTTTTTTTGATAATTTTTAAGCATGTAGTCTTTTTTTCTTCTAAACATCTCTATATAACGTGAAACGGTATATGTTCTGATATAAATGAGAAGAAAAGAAAAAACGAAATGTGTATATACTTACCTGTTATTTAATGATTATAAAGAATAACCAGTAATAATGAATATAAGAAAAAACTCATCATACTACCCGTCGATGACAGAATTGAAGGGGATTCGTATGATGGAAAAATAATTTTGATATGAAGAAAAATGAGAGAAAAACACAACTATCGTTTTACTAAGATGAACAGAGAATAATAAAAAAAGAAAATCAGAATAGCTGAAACTCAAACTAGTTGACACTGATTAAAAGAGTGTTTTTGTCATTTACTCTAAAAGGTGTTCGTTTTTCAGGTTTTTTCTGACATTGTCCTCTTATTCAAATTTAAAGGGTTATTTTACAAAAAATAATTGTCTTTGAGTATGTCCCAAGTCAAGATCAGGGCTGTGTCACGCAACTAAAAATGACATCTGTTTTCCTTATCAGGTAATCTGGACACTCTCTATGGTAATGCGTCAAAGAAAAAACATCAAACATTTGATGCGAACAGTAAAAGTTCTTTTTTTTTTCTCCTTTTTTATATTTAATGAGTGATAAGCATGTTGTGTCGAATTTATTTGGTTTAATTGTTAAATTTTTCACCAGCGAGAATATTTTAGAACTCGGAAAATGACGATTCAGCTTAACTGGTTGAGAAATCGGGAAGATGAACTTGACAAATATTTTTTTTCGTAACAAATAAGACAAATGAACTTACAATTAGTCAATTTAGTTTCTTTTTCTTTATATGAATAAATCTGAGCTCGGAACTTTTCTTTACACACATCTCAGCCTCGGTCGTTCAAAGTAAGACCTTTTAATTGCATCATATATTATCAAAATTCAATAAGCAAATAGCTTAAATACTGAAACTGATATTTGGTTTGAAATAAAACAATGGATTGTTTTTCTATATTCTATTAATTTATCGAATAATACAGCAAATACTGACGATCATGGAAAACCGACACTTTTAAAATAAATTCTGTATGGGAAATGCTATTTAACCATTTTCAAATCTTGTGTTTTCATTCTTTTTTTTGTGTTTTTGGAAAAATTCTAGCAATTTTCACAAACGGAACTCTTATTTCCGAAAACTGAGAGTTCTTACTGTGCATAAGGACAGGAAGACAGAATATTAAGAACAGTCCATGTATAAGACTCTTTTCAATTAGATATTTTATTCATGCTTGATCTTCTACTGGAGATTAATCGTAGATTAAAGTACAGGGGTGTACTTTCCTTAAATCCCAATCTATCCTGTGACAGATTCATTACAATGTGTCCAATGCATAGAAAGAATCAACCAACCCAAGCACATAAAATTATCGAGAAAAAAGTACAACATCATCAAACAAGCAAAAGAGAACAAGTTCAAACATTTTCAACCCGTATTACTTCAGTTTCATCTTTTTTTGAACGTTACTAGATGCAAAATAAATTTTATCATGTCTGATACTGCAAATACAAAAAATTGTATGTATTTCATGCTTGATAATCGCTCGATGGCTAGTTGTTATTGTACTACTTGTTTCCAAAACTGAATGTGGGGACTGATCTATTCAAACGACTAACTCCTTACCTCTACATGCAAGGGAGAAAAAGCACTTTTCTTTAGTATAGCACCTCAGCACCTTTTCGGCACCTTTCAACGCCCTAATCGGCACTAGGTGCTGCTTTTTCCCCCTTGTATATATGTCACAAAAAAAAATGTTCTAATTTTCCAAATTTTTCTTTCTCTTAATTGACCGAACTTATTTCGAGCAATTAAACACACAAGATTCAGTAGTCAAATCTTTCCTAGCTCAAAACTTATTCTATCCATCTCTCTCAAGATACCGTTAAGAAACATTTAAATAAATAAAGAATGTTAAATTTTTCGTGAATATCAAAATATTAATAAAACCTATGCTAAAAAGTCTCACAGTATTGTCAAGGTTCAATGTATATTTTCTATTCTAGACTATTAAATCCTAGTACACCTACTAAAACAAAAATAAATCATTATTAGGAGAAAGTATGAGAAAATTTACCTTGTCCTAAAAGAATGGAATGAAAGCAAAAATTTTCTTTTCAATTTTCAAGTACATACTAATAAAGCTTATATTCATAGAATACAATATTGCATCAATGTTTGGCAGAGGACAATCAATATTATGATGTCAAATTAAATATAATTTACTCTATTAGTTTTAAGTTTTGCTGCTACTTTAAATATTTTGTGTCTACATATATACATATACTGTATACAGTTTTATTTCTGATTGAAATAGATTCTTTACTCTAATAAACAGATTGCTTTTATAATGTGTTTAGCATGAATAATTATGAGTCTCTTCAACCATAGATAATCAAAAACAAAAACGAGTTTGACATTTCCAGATTTTATTATAAAAACACAAAGCATTTTCCTCAATAAAGCATAAACATGTTGTAGAGTTGAAAATCCATAACTAAATAAACCAAAAAAATGTGACTGTATTTGATAATCAAGAACAATAAAATGAGAAAATACACACACACACAATTACACTTCTCTATTGATAAAAATACGATTAAATGAACAATTTTGAAACTTTTAATGTGAACGTAGAGAGAAAGAGTGAAATAAGAGCACCTAGTCATATAAGTGTAAAAACTCCAATGTTTAATGTGCAAAACAGAAAAAACTAAAAGATGTACTACGATAAAGTTATTATATAGATTTCTCTCTCTCACATACATATATGTATATATGTATATATATATATATATATCATAGATATTTTAATTATTGATAGAAAACTGAATTGATTATTTAATTGGGAAAAAAATAGATCGCATAAGAAGAAAAACAGCACCGGTTAAGACTAAAAAACAGCTTGAAGAAATTTGAGAAACAATTTAGAATGTTTTTCACAATTTGTCGGTAAATTCTATATTTTGAAAAAAAAATATGAAGAAAAATTTCAAATGTCGAGATAACCATCCACGTTGAATGTTAGCGTAGTAGTATTAGAGAAATACTGTACAGCATTTATGAAGTATTAGAACGATATTCAAAAAAAAAAGTAATTTGCTTGCCTGTTTGCACACATAAAACTTCTTTTTTCATTACATATAATTTTACATTGTATTGCGGTGAAATGCTATGTACAATATATCAAAAAACAGCATTAAATTTTTTTAGCAAGATGAAGAAAACTGACGACGAGATTAATCTGATTTTCAACGTGCGACAATGATGAGAGATAACCGTTTTTGTTATAACATCTTCAACATTTTCTTTCTCTTTTTTTTAAAACCGTGTAACTAATGAAGGAAGAAAAAGAAATTTTCAACATTGAAAAATAGCAAACAAAAAATCAACATGAAGTAAAGAATAATAAAAACATACGCACACGCATAAAAAAATATTTTAGATTGAAAAATATGTTATTATTTTGCACGTACTGTCTGATAGAATAAAAAAAAAGGCGAAAAAAAAAGAGAGAGGAGAAAACACAAATTTTCATCTTTAATAGAGATCCGGACATCGTGACCAATCTTGTTTAGCTTTACAATCCCAATATTCATTTGTAAATATGTGCATTTCTGACTGTGTTAATTCATCCTGTTTTTTCTTAAACCATTTTGATACATAATTATCTTGACCATTTTGTTCACGTTGGCGTCGTGCTTGACGTTGTTTATCTTCTAGACGTAATTTTTCTTGATTTGCTTCGTCCCATCGTCCTTCTTCCATGAGACGCTGATCGGGACGTTTACGAGAATCCGTTGGTGCCACATCAGGTTCATCTTCATTTAATTGTATGGCTAATTCGGTAAAATTATACATTTTTTCTAAATAAGCCGGTGGCATTTTACGTTGCCACAATAATTTCATATTACGTGTTTCCATATGATTTGAATGAGCATGACGAGCGGTAGTATCAACGGGACCACCTTCAATTTTTTCAGTCCATGTTCCTAATATTAGTAGAAAAAAGAATTGATATTTGAGAAACAAATGAAGTTAATGCAATTGGTATGTACCTGTTAATACCCATTTGGCTTGTTGATGTGAATCGGTGACAACGCCAGTAACTTTTCGTGGTACATCTTTTGAAAAATAACTATACGGATAATATTTTAATTTACATACATCTTTTGTTGTATGATTAATTATGTCCATTTCACCAACGTTATCAATCCATAATTTACCAACAATAATATTGTTTACTAATGTTGTCACTTTTTTCCATGTAAAATGATTTCCTGTATTTTTAAATACCAAATGTGAATATCCTAATGGTGTTATACTTAAATATTGTCCACGAAATTTACTAGTCATGGTAAATTCTTGATACAATATCCAACCTTGACCTTCAGCATGTGTGGATAATGCGGGTGGATGATGACCAGTTTGTTCTAAAAATGATCAAACAATAAAATAATTATCACTATTTATACAACAGATAAAATTTAATTACCGGACATAGAACGCCATCCTAAATCATCGGTATGATCACATTCATATGTTTCACCTAATAAAGGATTAAATGGTTTATTGACTCTTGTTGTTGTTGTCGAATATGCCGATATTGTAAATGCTGCTACATAAGCTAACTGTTCCCAATTATCTGTAGCTTTTGCTGCTCGATCTAATACCGATGAATATTCTAATTCTTCAGTAATACGTTGTAACATTGATATTGGTTCACTGAAATTCACTGGTATCGGTATTTTAGACAGATCTGTAATAAAAGAAAATTTATAATAATAGTGAGAAAGTGAAAAAAAAGATTATCTTACCTTTTCCGACGCAATTTTTCATTATACCCCATAGATTAATACTAAAAATTTGAAAGAAACTCTTTAAGATACTAGTCTAATAAAAATGTGATACTTACCTATAATTTGGTCTTTCAGGAATACGATCACGACGTTTACGTTTTGGTTGATTAGATCGTAAAGGACCAACTGTTGAAAATTGAGCATCGGATATAGTTTGATCATTGGTATTTGTTTCCAATGGATTTACATTTGTTGTCGTACCACCACCAGTAGTCGGTGTTGTTGGAACAGCAACATCTTTCTTTGGCCCTAGTAAATACAATATTTGTAACGCTTAATCTTTGAATAAAAAATCTCTTTATAATTGGGTAGACACTCTTACTCTTTCCTAAACGTGGCATCTCTTAAACTAAACCGTTTCATACTGAGAAAATATTTTGACATCCGAACTGCTTGCATATTCTTATCACCAATTCTAGATAACGTACATCTGTAAATATATGCACACTAAAATGGTCAACATTTTTTCCATTTTATTAAAAGGAAAAGTACAAACACATCTCTATAGAAAATTCAGTCACAGACACATATCGAAAATGAGAAGAAAAATGTTATTAGCAGTACATTTGCTAAGTAACCAGGAACATTTCTAAAACATTGTGATCGTTGAAATTGTATCATGTACCTAACTCAAGACAAATATTTATATTGTTTTTTAAGTATTTAATTATGGAATATCAGTGAAATGGTCAATATAAAGCAGAATATAAACATTATTTTTGAACAAAGAGATTTGTTAAAAATTTAGAGAGTAAAATCTATAAAACGGATGCATTATCTTTTATCTTCATTCACCGATCATACACAAAGCGTTATTGTTCGATTGTCAGAACTCCGTCTATTTCAAATGTTATAGGACAATATTTCCCTCAACCAAATAACGTACAGAATATTGGTTAAGTTGAATTATACTACATGTACATTCTTCTTACCATACCGAATACACGTGAATTGTCTTTCTCTAAAAATTTATTTTCACATTTATCGAAATCGTTATTATGATAGCTATGAGAATCGATTCACTTAATCGTTAAAGTTTCTAACACATGTCTGTATAATCTCATCAAATGTGATTTGAGACTCAATGATGTTTTAGTCGTGGCCAAACTACTAAAACATTGATAACTTTCCATAAAAAGTAATTTTTTTTAACAAATTTCTTAGTTATATCGCAATTTTTTTGATAAATTTATCAAAGCTAATGGTTACTTTTATACGAAAGATTAAAGTCTTAGTCATTTCATTTACCTTTTACAATAACCATTGGATAGTTCTTTTGATCAACATCACTTTCTCCTTCATCTTCTCCAGAGCTTGCATCATCATCTAATATGTCGTTTGATTTTTCTTTATGTTGCATGGGTACACGAAATACTCCAATTGTTTGTGGATCATCAATAGCGTCATAAAATTCTTCATCATCCGATTCGGTACGTGATATTCTATTATCATCTGAACTTTTTAACGATCCAATACTAGTGATTGTTGGTCGTCCACCACTCAATGATGTACCTCCTACCATATCTTCTTTTCCTTTTCTTGATGCACGTTGAACTTGTTTTTCTAATTTAGCTGATTGTGCTGCCACTTGTTCACACATTTTTTCCATTCTTATTCGTGCATCACGTTCAAATTGTATAGCTTTTTGCCATTTACGTCCTTGTGATTGTATTAACTGTGTTAATTCCTGACAAGCATTTAACATAGCAGTTGATGTTATTCGAAATAGTGTTGCACGTTCATTAACACTTTTAATTGTATTCATTGTTGTCTCTGATTTATCCATTTGTTCTAAATCACCGAGTGTTCGATGTAATGCTTGATAATGACGATTAATTAAATCCATACACATTTTTAAATCATTTAATTTTGATTCAAATGTTTTTGTTAATGTTTGAATTTCAGCGCGTTCAATATTATTTGGTTGTGGCACAATGGTTTCTCTTGGTATTATTATACCACCACTAGTTGTTTTTAATTTTTCCTCATCTAAATCATTTTCATTACTACTCGAATCATCATTATCTGAATCATCATTGTATGTTTTACGATATTTTAATGCTTTTGTTTTAGCTAGTTCTAATGCATTTATCCAACGTTGTTTATCCGTTTCGGTGGATGTTCTTAAATGAATTGTTGTTGAACCGTTTGAAATAACAAAATGACATGAATCAGATGATGATATATTGGCTGAATCCAAATAAACTGTTCCACGACATGTATGTGACATTTCATCTTGTGAACGATAGTATGATAATATTCCATTTTGTAATACAAACCAACGTTTTTGATACCCTTTTAAATAATTTGTCCATTTATATAACCAACCACGCATTTCATCTTTACCATTGGCTATTGCTGGTGCTGTTGATTGCATGGTTACTTGTTGTTGACTTAGAATTCCAGTTGCTGCACTTGTGTTTGGTGTGATTGTATTCAAGGGTGGAGGACCGCCAGTTGTTTGTGAGCTTGGCAAAGATGATGGGGTAACAATCGTTGTCATATCAGAATATGACGATGATGCAGAATGACTACCTAGAAAAAATAATCTAGATAAACTTTAATTTAAAAGAAAAGAAATTGGTGATCTCCTCACCAGATTCAGGGAATGGATTACTACTCGTATTTTGTGGTGTAATTGGAATTGATGTTAATGCGGCAATCGTCGTTGGTTTCGGACTTCGTGATCGATCTTTTCTTGTATGTACAGATAATGTCTGACCTGTAGGATCTAAAGTTAAAACAAAAATATTATGATCAATAAAAGAATTTTACATGACGATATTTATATTAGTAAACGGTTTAGATGTATGTGTGCATGAATGTCTAGTGTGTATGTATAAGCCCATAAATAAAAGCAAAACGGCAAAACAATAAAAGACAATTCAAAATTCGAACAAAGCAGAGCGGATATTCGTGTTAATCATAAGAATAAATCATATTAGAAAAAAAAAAACTATAATCACAAAAAACAATTGCCTATTGTATGAAATAAATTCGTATGCAATTGAACAAATAGTGTGCTCGCGTGATAAATCACTAGAAGAATAATATCGGTCTATTCTCTTCATCGGTATGATGTGCATAGTTAATACCCCAACTCAAGATTAGATAGAGAAATTCAAATGTAAATCAAGACTCTTTCTATTCGCTCACAGCAGATTTTTCCAATTTACCGAGCAATACACAAAAAAAAAATCGTCTCTAAAGTCAAAACCGAACTATCAACAGCTGAACAAACAAAGCCCATCTATCTACAACCTATATTTTCTAAAGTTTTATGAAAAAATCATCTATTGACGATTCAACATTTGACTACAAGACAGTAACATTCTACCATTCGAACAGTCCAGCTTTCCTCAATCTAAATTATTATAATATCGAGTACTAGAACTAACTTATATATACACTTTCGAGATGTTTTCAATTAGAATCAATGAGTTCTTCTTCAAACTACGCAAAGCTACGTATTTCAGATCACTTCTATTCCTCTCTCTCTCTCTCTCTATATATATATGAGTATTATAAACTATTCATGTCAAATAACATGGAATCAATTTATATTATGCTTAATTTATTTATTCAAGTCCATCATAATATCAATTATATTTTTATTTTGTTTCAATATAGTTTTTGATTTAACTCGTTTGTTGTGTTAATCTGACTATCGCCATTTATTCAACATGAAATATCAAAAATTTAAATAGTTTAGAAAAATTGTAAATTGCTTATTAACTCATAATAAATGTCTACTATTTATTCAATATATATTGACATTGATCGATATGTTCCTGTTCTATTTTTATTTCGTCAATATTATCGGGCAAACTCGAATTGTCATATAAACAATATATAGACTCTAACGTATTGTACTACATTATGAATGAAAAATTTTTTAGAAAAAATTGCATTATAACTCCTACTGAACAATGAATTTGATGAGAGAATTAAATTGTCTATTACTACATCATTAACAAAACATTATGGTCAATAAAATTTATTAAAGGTTAAAAAATAAAAGAGATAATCTCAATACTTTGTTATATTTAAATATTGAAATAGTCAATCATCAATGTCAATAGAACTATCTAACCTTTATGAACGAAGAATAGACAACAGATAACTATACTCTTTATACATTATTTTCTTATTTTTTTTTTTTGTTTTTTAAAATATATTTACACATGTACACAGACAAACGTTACAACTAAAGCTGGTCAAAACAACAAAAGAAAAAAACAAAATTTTCGTGAGCAAGCATCTAACATCTTAAAGGAAGGTAATAAAGAATTAATCAAATATAATTCATTTTTTCATATTCAATTCAAGCATGTGAGCAAAAAGTGATTATTATCTATAATATTTTTTAAATTTCACTTTTTATTCATCAAACAGCAGCAAAATTAAAAAATTATTTTAATTAAAATTATTTTTAAAAAAAATAAAAAATTAAAATATAATTTGAAACTACATTTTCTTTTCTTTTTTTTTGATATATGATTATGAAAGATGAATATATAAATATAAAATTATTTTAGACATACACTGCTGTATTAATCCGTTTTTTCGATTATGATGATTGTGACGAAATGGGTGTCTACAAACCCGAACAATTTTTCGCATACGAACTGGCATACCGTTCTCGGCAGTGGATCTACTGCTGCTTTGTTAGTACAATAAACAGAATGATAAAAGAAAAAAAAAATAATATCTAATATAGAGAGAACAAAAAAAAAAAATAGAAATAAAAAGAAATATACATCACTAAAATGAATAAAGGTTTTCTTCTCTCTTTTTTTGTTTTGTTTTTTTCTACCATCTGTTGCATGCCATTTTAATAGAATAATATTTTCTGAACTGTCTGCCTATTCTTCGTCTAACACGGTTGAGTGTAGTATACGAATTAAGTTTAGAAAAGATCTCAAAGAAAAATTGATTTATTATTAGTAAGACGTTCGTACGGGATAAATATTTTCATGAATTGTTCCAAATTCTGCTCTGTTTTATTTTAGTTTTTTTTTTGGTTTTTTTTATACAAATGATAGCAAGAATAATATCTAGTTTTTTTTCTATTGTCTGAGAACTAAATTTTAAAAAAACTAGAATAGACAAAAAGGAATGGCAATTTTATTAGTTGATCATTAAACATCTCGTTAACACACTAATAATATTTGATATGTTATTAAAACTACGTTAATGAATAAACAAAGTAAGTAGAAACAATTGTACATGTTAGATATTGTGTAGTAAAGAAAAAGATATTAATGTAAGTAAAAAATAAAGTATGCCTACCAGCCAAATCTGTCTCTCCATGCGATTTTGAATGTTTTAGCGATTGAACAATTTCGTCTTTCAAATGGCGAGCAGCATCTTTAGCTCGATGACCGGCCATTTCAAAAAAAAAATAAAAAAAATGTGTTGAATGCTCTTTCGCAGAGAAAGAAATGAATAAAAAAAAACATAAAAAAAACGTCGTTTTTTTTTTTCTTTTTTTGTTTCTGAAAAAGAAAAGAATCGTGAGGTCGTGTTTTATAACGTTTTTACTCTCATCTCATGTGTCTATGTGTCTAAAATAGTATCAAAGTAACAAACTCAAACGACAAAAGATAAAGTGAAAAAAAACAGCTGAACAGACTCGTTTTGACAACAAACTTAAGTTCAATTTGATTTTTGATTACGTGTCATGTCATACACTCGACATTTTTTCATATGACTTGCTCACCTTAGTTTCTTCAATCTTCATATAAGATAGAACGCGTGTAAAGGTATGCCGAGAACGATGAAGATGAAGATGATGAAGAAAAAGAAAGGAAAAAAGTAATCATACAGTTCGCATTTACTAGTTTTTCTCTGTTGGACTAAAAAAAAGTGGCGTGATAACTGGAAGACTAGAAAAAAATGAAAATAAGTTTTTATCCACAATATAAAATAAGCAGTGTGAAATAAAAAAAAAAAAAAAAAAAAAGTAATGAAATCATTGTGTAAACCATAGACAGTATAACAGAGCAATCTGACACTACTAATTCATAGAATACAACTATTGATATTCAGTTATCAAATTTCATCTATTACATTTAATGTTTAAATATATCGAGATGATTTTTACCTCGTATATATGATCAAACACCGGCAGTTAACTATGAATGAAAAAGAGTATCTGAATGATTGATGGAGGAATTTGGAGGTGAATAAGCTTTAACTCTATATGCAAAAAGAATACAAGATTTTTCAATAAATTTATAAATTTGACGTCATAATTGATAGTTCCTATTGTTTGAAAATTATATTTCTCTTTATCAAAAGTTCATTTATTTATCTACAATAATCGTAAAAAGAAAATTATTTTATATCTTTAGTAGAACTAGAGAATCCACTCATTTATTATCTACTACTATAGTCGAATAGAGAGAGAGAGATAAATTTATTAATAAACTTTTTTCTTTTAAAAGAAGAAAAAGATGAAGAAAAAAGCATTTAGGGAATGAAACTAAAGACAAAAACAAATTGCTTTTTCACATTATTGTTATTCAAAAACAGAAGTGAATAACAATGGTCTATGTCAAGTGGTATTTAGAGTAAAAAAGAGAACTCATAGCAATAAAAAATAATAATACATGAAAGAAAGAAATTTTCTTTTTTTCTTCTTCTTCTTATGATTATAGGAAATCAGAACGTACAAACGTACACAACATTGAAATGATCGATCGTAATGAAAAATATTTTCAACAAGATGTTATACTCTAAGAAGAGAGACAGAGAAAGAGAAGAAAATTGATTCTTAAGACAGAAAATCATCAAAGTCAATTTTCTCTTCCCAAATGTAAAAGACTCGAAAGAAAAAAAAATGAATAGTGATCGAATAGTTTACAAAACATTCACAATAGTCGGAAATTGTAAAAATGGAATCCTGGGTCTTCAAAAACAAAACTTTAGAGCGTTTTTTTCTACTATTAATGACAAGAGATCAAAAGATTCGTAAACACGATATAATAATGTCATCCTATTTTCAGAAAAACAATAACAAAAACGTTTTATAAAATATTTTCTAACCTGATAAACTATTATCTATTTGTTTCGTCATCTGTCTGATTTAACTAACAAGAGATCATTCTGAGTATTCTAATGTACCGTAGATAAGATATAATTCTTAGTTTTTCAAATAGAAAAAAGAAAAAAAATAATACGATTAAAAATGTTTCCATATTTTTTATATTTTATTTTTTTGGAAAAAAATACATACACGAAACATGAACAAAAGAAAAATGTATTCAATAAAGAAAAACACACAAATTTCTTTCTTTCTTTTTCTCGTGCATACATAAAACAAAAGAAAGTAATTGTTTGAATCGTGAGAAACTGAAAAAATATTCAGAATATACTTAAAACTATATCTAAACTAAGGTACAAATAGAACACAGTCATCAATAGCCAGATAAGAGTAAGAAAGCATGAATTACAAATGGTTATGCTTGAAGATGTTTTTTTTTGCAACAAAATTACAAAAGTTTAAAAAAGATAGACTTCTTTTTTCTTTTTTTCTAGAGTAAAAACATTTCAGACTTGTAAAAAATTTTATTTTTACAACTGAGAAAAAGATTACACTCAAATTTTACAAAACGGCTGGTGCAGTTGCAGGAACTTTTTCTATGTTTTTCTTAGTTGCTTTAACTTTCTCCTCATCAATCATAACCTAAAATTACAAGAAAATAATGAATCGATATCATTTAAAGATATAACATCTAATCAATACATACTCGATCAATGCGATGTTTATAGATACGACCATCGCCACGAATAAAAAATATTGAATAACCATCAATCCATCTACGAACAAGAGAAACAAGAAATTTTAGAATAATAACCAAATACTCATTCCTCTTTATTTATTAATTAGTTCCATTTTATCTGTATATGAAATTAATATCCTAAGACTAGACGCTATAATTTTTGCAATATTGGCCATTTCAAAATACTCAAATTGTACGTAAATCGATATTTGAGCGATCGATTTTTGACACTTTTCAATATGACAGTTCTTGATATCAATAAAATCAAATAGAATTCTGTTGGGTATGGGTGGGTGAAAAGAAAAGTTCATGAAATGAATTATATGTATGGTTATATAAAAGATCGCTCAAACGTAGCTGCTCCAAGATTTTATTTAACGTATTCGCAATCATCAGGAAAGCGTACAACTCTATCAATGTACTCTCTCAAAATGAACACTATGTTTTAAAAGAAGAACACATACTCGACACTTTGTTTAGCTATATCTTTCACTTCTTCTTTTGTTGGTGCTTTTTTTAATTTTCCAATTAATGAAAGAACAGCTTTATTTGGTATACCAACAATACGCCAACGTATTTTAACGACACTCGATTCTTCATCAATGGTTGAATTTAAAATGTGAACATCTGCTTTCATATAAGCAAAATTAATTTTTGTTCTTATCCAAAGTAAATGTAATGCGTATGAAGCAAGATTTCTAAATTTAAATATAAATATATTAGTTTGAGAGAATATTAACTCTTAGACTAATACACACCTACTTGATTATTATTGGTGGTTCTTGATAATAATTTTCACAAACAAATTCATTTGAATATAAACCGTATGGATGATACGTCTTCATAAAATTTGGCAACTAGAAAAAAACGATATGAAATATTTATAAATATAGTTGCAACATTATCTTACAGTTTTAAGTAATTCACTTTCAATATATTTTAAATGTTCTAATTTTGGTAGATCATTTGGATTTCCTGGTGGAAATTGAAATCCTTTTGGTCTATTAATGGAACGTGGAGTGCCTGTACTAAATGATTGTGTTTTTTCAGCTTGCTCGACAATAGATGATAATGCCAGACGCCGTTGATTATGATAACGTTTTTGATGTTGATGATGAATAGATTTTAGATAGTATTCTGAATATTCTTGAAATTGTGAACGATAGTATGGTCGTTGTTGACTGGGAAGAAGAAAACCATTTGAGAGTATAAACCAATCCTGACAACGTAATGGATTTTCATAAGCGTTTAAAATTATTTTATCATCATTCTTTAACCTCTTTGGTAATTGTTGACGTGAATGGAGATCGTTTATACATGCTGTTTTAGTCATTGTTAAAAAACGTCTAAATAAATTTGTCGATATTTCATTTGTTCCAGATGTGGTAAGAAATAAAAGTGCACACATTGTTTCACTTTATCTTAAATATAAAATATTCATCATGATATATAAGTCTTTGAAGGAAAGCAAGGTACATTCAGGCTCAACCTTTTTCTCATAGTTTTATAAAAGATTGAAACAAGCTAATGTAACATGTTCTCGCGTGAAAACAAAAAGTTATGCAACTTTAAAATAACAGATTTTTGAAGAAGTAAGTTCAGCAGCACCAGCAGATAATCGTGCTACTCTTTACTTTTGTGAATAAATTCTAATTTCAAAGCTTTGTGTGGAATAAGAAACAAATTCAAATACTAAAGTAAGTTGAGTTACAACTGTATAAAACATCCAGTTCGAACAATTACGTATCACATAATGAACAAAATATGAGAATCCTATAATTTTGCTGTCATGTTTTTATGTACTGTATTACTGTGAAAACAAATGACATGTTCAACCGATCAAAAAAGAAAAATGCATGAAGAATAGACATGAACATAAATGCAGAAAAAAAATTAGGAACATACTGCTATCTAGAAGAAAAAGACGTAAATTGTTTGTATATACATTTCTTTTAATGAGATAGAGAAAAGAAACACCAGCACTTTTAGATAATATTGGTTTATGGCGAAACAGCCACGAGCAGCATGGTCAGAAATGTTAGATCATATACTTAAAGTTTATAATTATAAATGTTGTTTCCATAAAATAAATCACATAAATTTTTTTTGTCATTATTTAAGACTTTTTCCTAGTAACAGACGCTTCAGCGGTTGACTTGTCGATTGTTCATGATTTTAAATCAGTTTTATCAGCTTCCTTGTCATTGAATTCAGTAATAATACATGAAGATTGAGTAGTTTCCACAAAACCGTCACCAGTGAATAATGTCTTATAAGAAAGAAAAGAAACATCTTTAGTAATAGATTCATAAACTTATAAAACAAAAGGATAGAGGACGGTTTCTGCAAGAAAATGGCCCTATATATTTGTGAGAAGATAACGACTCGAACTGATCAGGAACAATTCGCTATTTAGTTTTTAATATTTCTGCGCCTTAAAAGTTGATTGTAGACTACCATATGCTGAGAGTTTTAATCATTTCTGAGCATCGGTCCAAAAAGTTTGTTTGATCGTATTTATTCATTTTTCTCTGCAAGTTCGATGTTCTTAATAGAATCTTACATACGAAAACATGTGTAATTAAACGGGCTTTAAAATAATTTATAGCACATCTTTTCGAAATAATGTCTTCATAGAGTTATTGATCAACATTATCGATGACTATTTGCTTCCCATATATGTAACCTTCATTAAACATAATAAAATGTATATAGTTTTGTCAGTGCACTCAGACCCGGAATGGTTTATACATAGAAAAATGCAGAATTGAAAGGGCTACACAATGTGCTATAACACATTCTTTCAACTCGTAAGTTTGTTACACTTAT
>CAJNOQ010003688.1:0-19445 GCA_905250885.1 Didymodactylos carnosus
CCTTTTTTTGTAAACCCCTCTGGGGGTAAAAAAAAACGGAAACTCAAAAAAAAAAAAAAAAAAAAAGTAACAGTTTTCTAAAATACTTCTCATAAGCATCTTCTGTTCATTTTTTGTATTGGGATGTGCCATTCCTGTATTTTGTTGATTTATATGTGTAACCAGTATATGTTCAAGGAGAGACTGTCCTTGAAATTAGATATATGTCGGATAATTCGGTGTTATCTTGCGTAGTTTTCACAATTTTCAGATGATTCTTTTTGCATTCGATAGAGGAGATGCTTATGTAAGTCATGAACAGAAGATTTTATAAAAATTGTCCGTCTATAGTTATCATAATTAATTTAAAATTTAGTCGATAAAATATATTCAAATTAATATCCCATGTAGTGTGAAACTAATATGGTAGCTTATACACTGGAATAATGAGTTAATTTTCACATATGTGATAGAGTTCCCGATTCTGAAGAACTTTGTCACTTGGTATAATACTAAATTCGGCTTCTGAGAGACGATAAACGTGTAGAAAAATGTTCGGTCTACCACCGTGTTCAATAGCAAGTTTTCCGATAAAAAACGAGCAAGAAATAGCAAAAAAAGACCGAAAATTTAACAAATGTTGTAGAGCTTCTCAAAGCGCATCGAATGATGCATGAATGATTAGATATCCTCTTTAGTTTCATAGGAAAAAGTGATCCAGAGTAAATTGGCTAAAACATCAACTGTATTCACTTTTAGGTGTCCCTGGGCCCATATCTGACCTACAAAGGATTGAGCCAATGATATGTAGAGTCTGTTTAGTCAGAATATTGCTGAGCACTTCGAGAGCTATTTTTCTATACTAAAGACTAAGTGCATCCTCTCTTACCTATCGGAGTAAATCGGCTAAAACATCATCATAGTCTTCCTTTAAAATACAGATTGATCGAGCTCAAGCTCTATAAGAAAAACGATAAAGTAGGTTTTGAATAAAATTCAGGGTAGAAACTCGATGATCTGGGTCGTCTTTGCGAAAAAAATTGGTTTGAAAAAGGTAAGGTGCACGTAAAGCAAATTTCGAGCACTTTTTGTTTTTCGCTAAAAGGTACACCATCCGATGCAGAATTTGATGCTGATCTCGAATATCACCTTGAAAGTTCAAAAATGTTTTGTTTTGGGGGAGAAAATTGCAAAATTTCTTATTCTGAAATGAGTTTTGCAGAAGAATGTCGGTTGGATTTTGGATTTCTTTGAAATTAATACCATCAGATTCAGCATCATTTTTTGTTACGTACCTAAAGAACCAGAATTTTTATTGATGCTTGAGGATGAGACGGACATTATAGCTACCATGTATAGCTATCCGAATAGCTATCCCGACACTATGCCTACTCGACATTATAACTACCCGTCTGAACAGCTACCCGGACAGAATAGCTAGCAGTCCGAATTGCTTGATTGGTCTAGATGTTTCCTGCGTTAAGAAAATTTTAAGTTACCACAGAACGCCAGAGGTTGACGAAAACTTTTCAACAGATGCTCTTTCTTTTGTCTAGTGGAAAATTTGCTCCAAAGCCACGGGAAGTAGGATTTATAGAACAGAAGCGAAGAAGTATATAAATTATGGTGCATGATGTTACACAAGTTTGGTCTTCTAGCTAAAAAACTAAGAGTGTGGTCGAAGTAGCAGCTTTCAATTTGTAACTAAGTTGGTTTCTCCACGTCTTGAAAACTGACGCAGATAAATCGGGGTAATAGTAAAACATGAAGACACCCACAGACACCCACAGACAGCACACAGACACCCACAGACAGCCACAAACAGCCACAGACAGTTGCACAGACAGCACACATACAACCACAGACAGCCACAGACAGCTACACAGACATCCATGGATGTCTGTGTTTGGATGTCTGTGTAGCTGTCTGTGGTTGTATGTGTGCTGTCTGTGCAGCTGTTTGTGGCTGTCTGTGGGTGTCTTCATGTTTTACTATTACCCGATAAATCGAGGATGCGACATGATGATAAAAGCTGTGAGTTTGACTACAGCTATTCGTATTTTACATTTTTTCACCAGAACGATTCCAGTGGAAAGAGGAGGTAAGTCTAGGAACGCGTTTCAGGCTATCGACCTTTTGCATTTTTATGATGCTAGCTTGCATTGATTCTTAGGTTTTAGAACTTCTTTCATCGTCAGAGACTACACTACAGATAAACAGATTGTGTTCCAAAATTAAATGCACCTTACTTGACATAAATAAGTTTAAAAAGCTTGGGTAATTTTGCAATTCACGTCATTTTCCCAACTAAATCATTAAAAACGCTTTTCTTAATGATAGCACTGGTGCAGCGAACATCAATATCACGTAGAAGAATTGTAATTGATGAAGTTTTAATGGTAGAATCATTCTTATACACGTACGGTATATTACCATTATACATCTTTTTTCATACGATATCTTGTCAAAATAAGACTCAATTCGTAACACTTACCATAGTTTCTTAAACAACAAATATATCGGGGGAAAAAGGAAAATAACAAAAGAAGAGCGAGAACGTTTTTTTAATCACTAAAAAGATTAGTATTCATGAACAAAAAAGGTGTATGGTGCATGTTAATTAACTCGCATTGTGTGATGCTCTTTCTCATAATCAAACTTCAAACAATTGAGGTGACATTTACCACGCACAAAATTTGCTTGTCATTAAAATGGCTTCTTAACGGATGTGCCTTGGTCTAGTGTCAGTTTCAGGTCCCCAAACAATAGTTTATGATATTTCAGTTGACATACACGCCTCCGGAAAACGGCAAATAAACAGACATGCCGCGGAATGTTTCTATGGCTGAACAACAGCTTATAGCACCTTGTTGCTGAAATTAGAAATAAATATTAATGTATCAATTGTGTTTCTAGCCCTTTGTACTTTAGGTAATTTATTAAACTTTTTCTTTTTGAAGTTTTTGTTCAACCTGGTGTTTGTTCGATCCCTTGTTCGATTTGTTTCGTCGAAATAAATTTTCATTTACACCGTCGCCAGTCTCTTTGCATCGAGGCGACGTTTGAGCAAACCTGAGCCATATGGGAGCCTCTAGTCTAAACTCTTGAAAATATTCCTATTCAATAGCGGACAACTCATAATCTAGTGAACTTTATATAAAAGTGTTATCTCCAAAGTTGACGAAGAAAATTGCTAAGGAAAACGGGGTGTTTTCGCAAAAAGTATATAAAAATCATGTTTTTTAGGATATTTAGGAGGTTTAGAACTTTTTAGCGAGGAAAAGGGATTTTCTGAGGGAAACTACGGGTATATTATGCTTACTTTTTAAGATAAAGTAAAAGCTTTTTCAACGTCAGATAGCTGGCATTTTGTTGCTTTGGAAAATATGGAAACGAAGGATTTCGATCGCTTTGTTCGAAATATGCAATCAACGTTTTTAAGAATGATCTAGTTAGTACGTGAATTTTCAGAATGCAAGCGGAATTATATTCCATTGTAGTATTCTAAACTAAAACTATCGAAAAACACAAAACCAGTTTTGTACGAATAGAGATTCGAATATATGAACCTAGCTTTGCAGTAAACTGTAAAACTAAATCCACTGTCTGTGGCTATATTCTGTACAAAGACTGAACTAGCGCAATGGACTCGATGTTATCAATGGTAATTTCTTTGGTATGTACCTTTATTTCGACTGAAGTTTCCATACACCCTATTAATATATCGGCCCTGATTCTGGTATTGCTGTACCACAAACATTATCAACGAACAAACTTTTCTGTGTGCCTTTTGATGTCTATCTATAACGAAAACACGTGACCAATTGCATTGATCACAATTTTTCGATTCGGATTTATGCCGTATCTTGTATGTTGTAAACGAAACAAATAAAGAATAAAAATATTCATTATTTCTGGTTAAATATTGTTCACGTTCGCCAGTTCATATGTGAACCAACGGTTTTGAAACAATTTTTGGTCCATTTTCGGTTGTTGCTGAACTTGTTCTGGTAATTTTGTCATAGCAATAGTACGATTATAGGCAGCACAAAAACCTTCAAACGATGAATGAGCGAGTATCAGTTGAGACGTAAAAGTTTCAAACAATATTTGATGAAAAACGATCTTTCCACCAAGACATATATATTTCGAATTCTTGATTGATGTTGCTGTCACATATTTTAATTTCACAGCTTCTTTTTCATAACGACATGAATAATATGATATTTTACAGGTTTTACAGTAACTCATGTGCACGCTACAAGTTGTACATGAATCAATATTCATCAATGCCATTTCGTTGTAAAACTGTGAGACATCGGGCTTATTTTTACATTCAAGATAATTCGTTGTAAATGGCAATAGATTAATGATATTTATTTGACTGACATTATCAATATAAACCGATTGTCTATATTGCGCAATTATTTGATTAACATCGTTCTTAGAATGTGGCACTAACTGAACATCGAATACACCTTGAAGTGTACCAATATCGATGACAAAGCCGATATTTGATTTTTTATATTACATATTGTAATTTAAGTTAATCATATTGGTGATATGTCGTTTTTTATCCTTTAGTTCTTCCGGTAAAACATGATTTAATGTTAAAGTTGCTATAACATGATGAATGGGCATTGTGCGTATCAACTTCAAAAAGGCTCGTTCATAATCTGTTGTTTTAGTACAATATGTATTTGTTTCCATTGTTCAAAAGTAGAATTGACACTAAATCAGTGACACAGTATATATTTTAGACATAGACTCCTTATTGGAATAAATGATCCAAAAAGGCTGTCATATAATTAAATCTCAGAAGGCAAAAATGTTTTAGCAGTAATTGGCCGGTAAACCTTAGCATTTCTCTAAAAGAAATTCCTTTAACAGTAGGTATTCTTTCTGAAGATTAAACCACTGAAAAGCTTATGTTTTTCGCTAAACAGTTGACAAAGCTTTTGTCACTCACTAGAGAGACATATTTGTATAAAACTTCTTTATCTGAAAATTTTCCTATTCTATATCATAAAAATCATCAATACCTGCTTCAGTTTTGTGTTAAGTGGTGCACTTTATTGAAATTCTCTAGCGTGATTGATACCACAGTATTTTGTTTTTGAAATAACTGAAAAAAGGCATACAAAAAGCACATATTTCTGGTAACTTCTACCTACTGTGAGGATTATGGATTGCGTACGCAAAACAAAACGGTGAATAAGTTATAAAGAGAAAGTCTGTAAATAAGGAATGGGGAAATAACTCAGAAGCAAACCGCGTGTTTTCCACACAATACCAATAACTTGCGCATTATGTGCAAATAAACGCCATTTTTTGTGTACTGCTATATTTTACATTTAGTAGAATAAATTTTATATTTTTTTCTTTGTAGCATAAGATTTTTTCACGTTTATGAAAATAAAATAAAACATATGTTTAAAAAACCTTCGTATGTCTTGAATAAGAAAAAACAAATCGACAAACAGTTTTGACACACTGTAACGTACAGAATTTAACGTTACATAAAAAAACATAAAAAAGAAAACACCATAAAAGATAAAATATTTACGATTCTTTTTCTGGTTTTTAATGTTAATTTTTTGGTTTCTTGTTTGATGATCGCGTACTGGTCGACTGTCCAATAGCTCACAAATTTTTATTTACTTTTACTGTAGTCAAAATTGTACACTGAACAATACAATTAAGGATGAATTATTAGGTTACAAAGAACGTGAGGAGAACTTTCTATAGTTTAAATTCACATTCAGGTGGTCGTCGTAGCTCCTGTAAAAACAAGTGAGTCATTATATTTTTTCTAAAACAGGGACATTAATGTGCAGGAAATCACTTGTCGTTAATTCATTCTTTTTTCTTGTTGCAGCTAAAGTGCAAAAGTAAGAAACTATGGAAACCTGCCCTTAACTAATCTGAAGTTAATCGAAACTTACTTCAGGTACAAAATAAATATTTTTGGATACGAAAATTATTTGAATCAGCCACATAGAGATTTCTGTACGAATCAAACAAAATTCCATTTGGATAATTCAAATCTGCAGCTCCACTACCGGCTGTAGGACTACTTGAGCCAATAAGAACTACACCGCTTGAAGCACCGATCAACCATTGCAGGATACGATGATTATAAGTATCAGAAATGTAGAGATAGCCCTGCACATCAGCGAGGACGTCCCATGGGTAAGCCAGTTGATTTAAGGCGTTACCGAATCCATTACCACCTGCTACTGTACGTCCCGTTGTACCTCCCAAAGCCCACATTTGTATCCTATGATTATTCTGATCTGCAATGTAGAGAATTGATGAATTGTTTGGGTCGAAATCGAATTTCTGAGGACCACTCAGCTGATTTAACGCACTACCAGCTCCATTTCCGCCTACAACTAACACCCCTGTTGAACTTGTAGCATCCCACCGCATGATACGGTGGTTGTTATAATCAGAATAATAGATAGCACCATTTCCATCAACATAGACACCATAACATCCGTTTATTTGATTGTATGCTGAACCGGAAGTTCCAACTAGTAAGTTAAATTCAAAAAAAGGTCTCTTCAAAAATGATAATCTGATCTAAAAGAACCATCTCATACTCACCTCCAGCTACTGTCACTCCAATCGTTGAATTATAACTGAACTTCTGTATACGATAATTAAAGAAATCTGCTACGTAAAGAGTATTATTTGAATCAATAAATGTGGCACGAGGTTCAGCGAATTCGGTTGAACTACTTCCAACTGAACCAGTTGTACCAGCAACCGTGTCGGCCATTGTTGCACCTTTTTACAACCCAATGAAGCAAAACATACCTTCTGTTCAGTTGCACTAGAGCTTCTTCTCTCACCGGCGGACCAACGTTGAATACGTGCATTATCTGAATCTGATACATAGACAGCCATATAACTATCAACAGCTACATCTTTCGGATAGTTTATGAGAGTTGAAGTAGCGCCTGAACTTCCAGTAACACCTGCAACTGTGATCCCGGTTGAATTCCACGAGATCATTGATGTACAGGTTACAGCTGGAGAAGTGAAATAAAATGTTAAAGGCTCGTCATTCATTTTAGACTTACGATAATTACCTGTCGTTGTTGTATGCGTAGAAGTACTGATCGTAATACTACTTATTGTTGAAGTAGTAGTCGTCGTAACTTCAAAGAGAAAGGGAAAAAAGAAGCTTTAGGGTTTTTACCGACAAACCGTTGTTCCTGAAGTATCTGTATTTTTACCGCCTCCAAACACAATTACAAATGGAACGGCTGCACCCATTACACAGCTTAAACACATAGCCAAACCAATTAATCGTTTATATTTCTTTGATCGAAAAGACGACCTTCAAAAAAAAATATCGTGAAAACAAAGAGAAGTTTTATTGCTAAATTAAGTATTCTTTACTTTGTTGGAACTTCGTGAATTGTTTTTAAATCTAAATTAACTTGTTGCACGTTGTTTGAAGCTGCCGATGGTTCTGCAATCGGATATCTCTTCTAGAACCAAACACTTTCAAACAGATAAAGTAGATTTGATCAATAGACAGAGAAGCAGTTAGCGCCTTGTTATTTTTTCCTCATAACATTTATGCGCATATATCTCTTTTCTAAAGTTTCATTTAGTTGCCTAACAATGCGTTCACTTTGTTACGCGAGATAAGATATATACGCAGTACCTTACCTGTGGTGGTGGTGGTGATGATGATAATGATGGTCGAACAACCACTCTTGGTTGCTTAGATTTTAAAAATTCACTGGCTGTTGACATAATCAAGTACTATTCTACATTCTTCAAGTACTAATTCTTTTGTGACTATGTCTATTAGGGGTACTTGAGTTAAATCTTCGGCACTTGATAGCTCGCTTTATTATTTGAGTAGAAGGATCTAAATTTAAAGAAAATTTTGTTTAATCTTTTTTTGAATGGATTTAAACGGAATATAATTTCATCTGTTTAATTTACACATAAAACCTTTTATTTATTCTCCCTCTCTATTAAAATTTAATTTCTCTTCACCGTAGCTCTTTTAACATTCAATGTTGTTTTTATTTTATAATTCCTTTGTCTTCACTTTATACAAATAAATCAGCAGAGAAAAATCGAGCGAGGAAAAAACCGGATGACGACAAAATATTTGTTTGAGACTCGACTCAGTATTAAAAATAGTTTAGACCACCTAATTTGACACATTTAGTATCGTAATACAGCAATTGTTCGTCTCAAAAAGTTGCCAGCAGAATTTGAAATGAGTGCACTGTATAATGAACAGGACACTATAACTTCTACAAGCAAGATTACAGAAAGTTTCACTCGTGATTTCTTTGTCGACAGAAACTTAGTTTAAGAGCCCCCTATAAGCGCTGTGCGTATTCAAACACTACAACTTCGCTCAATTTAATCTCACTTAAGTTTATATTAGAGTTTTTAATATTTTATTACTCAAGAATTTGACTAAAAGAAAACTAAATAAAAAGTAGATCTGAACTAGACCACAAAAAATGTACATAATGATCGAAAATAAAAGTTGTTTATAAGTTAAGTTTTTGTAACTAAAGAAACAATTATCAATAATGAAAATTGAATTAACAATTGTTAACAATTACTGTTTTGCAACGCAAACAACATGAAATGTAAGGATGAGAGTGATGGATGTTTTTTATACATGGAGTACAGCCATTCGGAGTATAGCAACAACTACACTCTCATTTACATGGAACGCACACACAAAAAGGTTCCGACTGTATTACAAGTTGTTTCAAGTATTCATCTTTTCATATAGTTACAAACTCATTGATCCTTACAGCCGGATTAAGATTTCCATGTATTTTTTCCCGCAATTTTCATGTAACGGGGCCTCCGTGACCGTTACATCTTCTCCCTACCTGGAGAGAGAAGATTCGACCTCGAATCAAACTAGTTCCCAAAAATTGCGAACGTTCACACTATAGAAAAGGTATTGTTCGCGTTACATAAAACTAGAAATTATCAATTTATTAAAATGGATGAATGGCGCGAAGTGTTGATAAGTAACACATTCATATAATGTCTTTCTGCTGTCACTTCTCACATAAATTGAACACACTCTTTACCTGTTCTTATCAAAATATAATTCGTTTCATCTTTTCGCTAATTTGTAATCTATCGGATATAATGAACGCACAAGAAATGACGGTATAGAAAGAATTATTAGCTCAATGAATTAACAGTGCTGGATCCGCTAGTCGTCGTTTGATTGTTCTATGTCGTGACGAACGTATTGCTGCATATCTACAATTCGTTATTCAACACTGAATAATCGATTCGGTCTTGGATTATTCAGTGACATACATTATGGTGACAACAGAGTTATTGTTGTCGCCACTAATTATTTATTGACACAGCTAATCAACGGCGACGACGAGATACTACTTCCACCACCCGATTATCAGCTAAGGAAGTTAAATGGTAATTTAGGGGTGTAATCTTTTTTCGTATCTTAAATGGTCCAACCCATCGAGGATCCAACTAAGGTGCTTTCCATTTACCGAGTGCACTACCTACTGTGGCAGCCATTATCACAAGATCGCTTAACTCAAAATGCACATTTCTGCGATGTCTATCGTAGGATGAACGCTGATTTTGTTGTGCGATTTCGAGATGCTCTCGTACAAAATTAAATGCTGATAAAAGGTTAACTGTAAGAAGGCAGGAGATTCTCCAGTGCTCTGGTTTATCGCAGCCCTTAGAACGAAAGCCAGTTGAGGGAGTTTTACATTTCAAGTACGTCGATCACTTTGAGCATAAGCTCTTATCATGGTTTTGAGCGTATTATTCATTCGCTCTGATAGATTTGTTTGCGGGTGATATAAGGCAGTTCGGCGATGCTTTATTTGGAGAATACGAAGAGTTTCTTCGTATACTTCTGAAATAAATTGCGGACCGTTATCTGAGATGATCTTTACTGAGCCTCCAAAGCGACAAACGACTTTGCCGAGAAGTATTTGTGCAATATGAGTAGAACGCGTGTTTTGCAATCGAAATAATTCCACCTATTTTGTAAAGTAGTGGACCTCCACTAAAATGTGGTGGCATGCATCACATGTATGGAGATAATTCTCTACATCCTTTAGCATTCCCTGCCAAGAAACGCGAGAAGTTAACCGATGTAGACTTTTCCGCGTGCTGAAATGCCCTGAAACTGCCTGAGTATAATGTAGTAAGTCTAAAATTTTGATTTTGGTATTACTAACAAATTTTGAATAAGGCGCCGCTAATTCAAAGGATTTACATGTTTTTATTTTGGCGTTTTCACACATATTCTGATAGAGAAAATCATGCTGATCCCAAATATCACCTTTTTAGTTTGAGAAAGTCAGATCTTCATGGAGAAAAACGTGAAACACTGAAGGTGGGTCGAAAACCTGAAAAAATCGAAATTTTGCGAAAAAGTGCACCAGTTTTTCCCACACCCGTTACAACTTTTTTAAACTAATTTTTTCGGATTCTCCATCATAAATAGCTCCTAAGAATGTGTCTTTCAAGGATTTCTGCAGTAAAATAAAATTTTCGTAGTCCCTCTAACAGGGACCGGTCTCAGTTCTAGCCCTCAAGCTTGCGGCTCTTTCTCCTAAGATGGGTAAGCACCTATAGACTTTATTTTGGCATCAAAAGATTCGCCTTGAAATGTAGAACAAAGTTACGAAGAGTTTTTCCCGAAACTGTTTTTCGTTTCGAAATAAGCGGGCTTTCTTTTAAAAACGGCACGTTCCAACGGAAAACGGCCAAGTGATTTTTTTATAACTCCCACAGTTTTCGTCCAAACCGAATCAAATTAACAGATTACAGGTAAAAAAATATGGGGAATCAAATAAGAGTCACGTCAGGTCTCTACGAAGTCTGTGGAGTGTCTCAGAAAAACCTTTCTGAAGAAAGCGGTCTTGTAACCACAAACCTGAATATTCAATACGCGTAAGACATCTTGCGCTCATCCTGGAAGGAAGCGCGAACAATTTCGATTGGTCCAAGCAGTTAGGCAACCGCCATGTATGAGGATGGTTCACTGCTGGGCGGTACACAGAGGAAGCTTTTTGTAAGAACATTTTTTAGGAGCTGTTTTTATCGCTTAAAACAATCTCACTTTTTTCTAAAATGCCGAAAAATAATAAGAGAAAAACCCAGTTAAAACAGTTTTGTAAACAAAACTGCAGTACAAAATGTTTAAGTGTTCTATTGTACATGTCATTCCAACATTCCATGTCGTGACGTCGATGTTTTTCTAAGTGAAATTGGAGGGTACAGAGCTGCAACGTGTCACAAGCAAACCGACAGATTGATCACCTACGGTTTTGAAAGATTTGCGGCTAATGCACGAGGTGGTAAGCGTGGTGACGCATTTTGAGATCAGTATCCAGACATTGAAGAGGAAGCGCGCTAATTTACTATTCAAGCTTGTACGAGAAAAGCTGCGTCATTTACGGTCGAAGAACTAGATCAGTTTATAGACAACAAATATTATGAAATTAATGGCTTACTAAAAGACGGTTCAGGCTATATTCGGTCTGTCCAGAGCTGTCGTCTTGATCTGAAAGCTTCGGGCATCAGCTATTCGACGAACAAAAGCCGTCCCTATTACGTGGGCCACGAGAGAACAGACGTTATTGAGCACCGTGAGCAAATAGTTTTTTAATTATTTTCTGTCCCGAGAGAAGCTTTATTATCAAGCTTCAGAAGGGAGTGATCCAAAATGGGTAGACCCACCAGTTCTCGAACCAGTTATTGTGCTGTGTACGTAGCGCACTGGCTCCTTCCGGCGTTTGTCTCTTACTGGACCGTTTTTTCTTTTTTTTTGCAGGTCACGGCGAAAGTACTTTTCGTTCTAACGAGATTTCTCACAAGCACTGGATGGCTGAGGGCCACAAACCGTTTTTTGTCAAAGGAAGAGGAAGATTCCTTATGGTTTCTGGTTTTCTCGTCGCTCATCCGTCATCACCATTCTTTCCTCTGACCGATTCTGAATTTCGTGCAGCTCTTAACAAGTACCCGGAACTTTCAAACACCTCGGGAATAAACTACGAGCCAAATTCAGCTACTGCATCCATTGCAATTGGTACCTGTACCAATAAAACCACTCCGTTAGTAAAGTAACAATCTGTAGATTGTTACTTTACTAACGAAGTGGTTTTAGAGCAGTTTGAAAGATTGTTCAAGTTATTGCCATTTAAAAAAGAGTTCAAGAACTGTGAATTTGAAGTTTTAGTCGACAATGCCACCGCCCACACCACGAAACTCTATTCACTGAGCGGTCGTCACACAGAATGGTCGGACCAGAATAATAAACATCATAGACTCAGTTATTATTATCCGTCGGACGTGAAAGAAGGATGTTCAAAAAACTCGGGTTCGATGTGAATGAGAAAACAAAACTGTCGAAGTTGAGAGACAAACTGTCTACACACGCCGCATTTAAAACCGTGACTGTGGACACGGACTTGTTTATTATCGCCTTAAAAATTTTGCTAAATTTTTTTTGATTTTTTTCGCATAGATCACCAAATTGGAGATTCTCGCAAATTCCTATGGCATAAAACTAATTTATTTACCAAAATTTCATTGCGAATTAGCGTCGGTGGAAGATCTGTGGTGTCACATGAAATCTTACGTGAGAAAATACTCAGAACAAAATTATCAAAAGATGCTTTCATTGATAGAATAAGGCTATTCGGTATCACGAGCGAGCAGTTTCGACTCTCTTATCGAACAAAAGTCAAGACCTAATTCAAGCTGATCTTACCCTCACATACATTGATTTAGGCTGTGCTTATGTAAAGGCAAAACAGAAAAGTGATGATGTTCTATCTGTCTTTCATTTATCAGAGACGACAGGCGACGATCTCGCCAAACAAGACACGATTGATCGTCAACTGAGCACGATTTTCAATAATCTGGAAGTTGCATTTGCTTCAATCGATAATTTTAGCAAAGCCCTCGAATGTGCGCACAGGACGCTGAAGATTGATCTTCAAACCCACCATTCATGTCATCCAAAAATTGGTTTGGATTATAGAAACTTAGCTAGCACATACAAAGAGGCTAAAATGTATGAGCGTGCACTTCAGTTCTATGAGAAAGCTGTCAACGTGTTTCGACAAGACAAAAGCAAAAATCGACTGTTGCTTGCCAATTGTCTATAATGATATGAGGTCGGTTTATTGTGATTGGAACGAAGATGATACGGAACTTGAATGTAGCATGATGAAACTAGAGCTCCGATTGGAATGCTCACAACCAAATGATCCAGGTCTGGCTGCGTGCTACAAAGATATTGATCTAATCTACGAAGCAGGAAACGACCTTGCTGCCGCACTTGCTTATTTCGTTCCTATGCTGCAAATTCAACGGAAAAATCTGTCGCTTTTTGATCCAAAACTCGCTGAAGTGTTCGAACTGATCGGTAGAAATTATTCTTCAACCAATCGGCATAACTTGGCAATCAAATATTTTTGTAAAGCTCTGGAGATTAAACGTCGACGGAAGTTGCCTTTGATCTCGACTTACCAACAATTGGTCGATGAATATAAGACACTAAAAAAGCCAGCTAAAGCTCTCAAATATTACCAACTGGCAATTAAACATCTCATAAGAGAAAACAAAAAGTCACAGTCGGAAGATTATTACGAGGAATTAAGTGGTCTATACCATGACATTGCTTACATTCAGCGGCATCTTAAGCAGCTGAGAAAAGCAATCAACAACTTAAAACTCTCGCAAAACATACAAAAAGACTTTCTTCGAGAGAAGAAATACGAATATCTTAGTAACACAACCAACAATCTTTTGAACACAATCAACAAGAATATAAAAAACAAATCAAAGTCTAACAAAAACAAATCAAAAATACCAGGATCTATCATCAAGAAAATAACAACTGAATGATACAATCTTCCATTCATAGCTATACTATCAACTTTCTTCAATATAAATAAGGCGCACCAAATTCAAAGATGCAGTGACTTTTTTCAAACAATTTTTTTCGTGGATTCTGATTCGCCGCAGTGCGCCGAGCATGAATCTGGTCTTTTTTAAAAAATTTTGACCGTCTTTTCAGGTAGAAAATCGCAAAAAACCGGGTAGGTATGAAAAACTCAAATTGCATGATCTTTTCAGAAAACAACGTATAGCTCTTCCACATTACGATCTAACTCTTTGAATTTAACTTCATCAGGTGCCCTATAGATCAGAATACCACAGGCTGGAAGGTAGGAAGATTAGACGAAGGTACATCAGATCATTATCCTGTAATATTCTTTTCACCTTTTTGTGCAGGGCAAAACGGATTTTTTCGTAAGACAAACTGGAGAATTTTTCATTTTTTTATACAAGTTACATTTCAATATTAGAACGCATACGTGTGCAACGCAGATCATAACTCCTTTTTTGAAACTTTTTATACATTCTTGGCAGCACTGACCGCCCGTTGTAGTAAATAGCAAGGACTAAAAACATTTAGACCACCATGGCCATCATATCTAGTTATGTTAGCAAGATCTGTAAACAAATATAAAAGAAAGTACGAACACGCCTATTAAATCACTACAACGAATTTTTCTTTCACAAAGAAGTATTTATGAAAGAGAAATTTCAGTTTCTGCAGAAAAAGCATGAAGAAACAACAAAATATACTAAAGAATAGGTCGTATGTAAAAAATACATCAAAAATATATAAGCAGTATACACCTTCTTTTCGAGCATTAACTACTAAACAAGAAATTTTAAAAGATAGTCGGTCAATAGTTGACAAGCTAGCTGATCACTACGAAAAATACTTCAATAACCTACTCATAATCGACGAAACCCTTATCATTTAGAATGTCTAAAATCATGTAAAAGAATAAGAGAGACACCCGAAATTTCTTTGCAAAAAACCGAACTTGAAGAAGTATTTAAATCTTAGAAAAAATTTGCAC
This sequence comes from Didymodactylos carnosus, assembly GCA_905250885.1. Classification (NCBI taxonomy): domain Eukaryota; kingdom Metazoa; phylum Rotifera; class Eurotatoria; order Philodinida; family Philodinidae; genus Didymodactylos; species Didymodactylos carnosus. Next base: position 14,928 of record CAJNOQ010003688.1, read on the forward strand.
CAAAAAAACCTTTAGACAGTGTGAAAACATCCGCTAATCTTCTTAAAAAGTTACCACCTGAATACTTAAATACAATTACTGTTTTGTTCAATAAATGCGCCGCAAAAAGAGAAAAACAAGCGAAAGGTATATGTCTGTCAGAAGATGGTCTATATCCTACTGATGAGCGCTTACGCTCTATTTCAAAAAGATTATCAGAACATATAAAATATTTAGAAGTTCAAGCTAAGGTAGTTTTAGATGCTCTAGAAAATTTCACCGGCGATCATATTTTACCACTAAACGTAGATAAAACAAAAGCAATGCTCGTTCATAATGCAGTCAAGAACTGAATATAAAAACTTTCCTACTGAATCGTTGTTTTGTAAGGAAGGTTGATAAATTTGTAGACATTTTAATTTCTCTTCCAGATAATGAGATGTTATTATATAAACCTTTTTAATAGTGTTTGTTATATATTTATTTAAATGCGACGTTTCGTTGTAGTTTACAACTTCATTAAACAAAATACGAAAAGAAAATTTATAACAAAATGATAGCCGTATTTATATGTGTGCAATAATAGGCTAGTCCGTTGTTTCATTTTTGTTATAATAGTGATACGGAACAAGACAGTAAAGTAATAGTCTGGATTAATGGGTTAATTGCGTATCACTATTACTTATACTAATTGAAGTACTTAAACGAAAATTGGAAAAATTAAGAATTAAATTATATTTTTCGTATCCAAATAAAATATAATCTTATCTAAACCGATCAATTAAAGTACCATCAAAATCGGTAGTATATCAAATACAATGTGATTATAATCCACCCAGAATTTATGAAACTAAAGTCAGTATTAAGAATAGAATGCACCAACATTTTCAACTTATAAACAGACTTGTTAACAAATCAGAAATGGTACAACACATTGAACAAAATCGTTATCAGTGCTTATTCAACACTGACGAAGCATTTATACTAGAACTAGAAAAGAACTGGAATAGAAGAAAAATAAAAGAAGCCATTTATTTGTTAATCAACAGCTCGATTAATAAACATATAACATTACTGAAACTAGGAATCCAAGTCTATACAAAGCCAAACAACAAATACAAAGAAAAATACAACAACAACAACAGCTAACCAAAACTGGAACAAGACGGTAATAGTGATACGGAATTAACCCATTAATCCAGACTATTACTTTACCGTCTTGTCTCCTACTGAATATGTAACATCTTTCAAAGATTTAGGCGTAGAGTTAGAAACTAGATCAGGATGGAGTAAACGCATTGACGGTCGGTTAAAAATGGCTAGAAACTCTTACTGCGCATTAAAAAAAAATTTTTCATAACATACCTAAAAATGAAATAAAAGTAAGACAAAAAATTTTCTGTTATTTATTCTGTCTGTTTATTTTATTCTGTCTACCTCATTTTACATGGCTTTTCTCTACGTGGTTCTATTACACAAAAAAACAACAGGTAAAAATAGAACACGTGTAAGGATCAGGGCTCCGGATTGTGTACAACTTGTGGGGATGGGATGACTATCTAACTCTCGTTTTATCTAGAGAGTTTTTTCTAAGGGATTACTTATACAGATACTGGAAAAAGTTCAATAAGCATCTAGATGAATCAACGAAAGCCCTTGCTTATCAGCAAACCTTTACTACCTATCTTATCGCAACATCCCCATCTAAAGTTTACTACAAGTCTATGGGCTTTCGAAAAAATAGTAAATTTCCTAATATACTTGCCATTAAAGCGCAACGCTCGAAGTTAGATATCCTAACATTGAAAATATACATCGTAAATAATTCGGCATTTTTAAAAAATCATATGCTGTAATTGAATATTTTATGCTTAAATATTCTTCAGTTCTCTCTCCTTAAAATAAATAAGCAATCCCATCAAAAAACTTACATGAAAAGTAACAAAAAGAACTATGTAATTAAAAATAAAGAATTACTCGTGTGCTCTGAGATAATTGCTATCTATCTCGTTGTTCTACGTTTTACCATCTCTATTGCTTCCTGTTTTTCTGTCCTTAAACTGCTTTAGTTTATGTAACCTTAAAAATAAAACTGAATAGGAAAATCAATTGAATCTTACTTCTTGTTTATCTTTGTCTCTGTAAATTAGGCTCTACAAACTTCAATGCTTTTATTGCTGTTAGTCATATTTAAAGGTGTAAATTTTTATTATAAAGTATATGTAATTTTTTTTCCTGTGTGTTTTTATTAATAGTTTGTGTCTAGATTTTGAATTTTCATTTATTTATTTATTTATTTTTGTTATCACTTGATGTGCAAAATTAATGCTTAGTTTCTTTTGTTAACCCTTTGGAAGTACATAAAATTGATTGATGTTAAAAAAAAAGAATAAATAATCTCCCCGACCTATTGTATAGAAAACACTGATGCCAGAGTTAAAGAAAAATGGTGTCATATACTGGAAGCGATTTGTCGACGATACATTCACTCTCGTCGAAGCTGATGCAAACATACACAGTTTACAAGAAATTCTGATTAATTTGCACAGTGATATTCAATTCACTTGTGAAAAAGAAAAGGAGATGGCTCTCCCCTTTCGTGATGTACTCACCAAACGTAAGTCAGAGGTGACTCGGTCCAGATTTACGACTACTGTGTGTAGAAAACACGCGTCTACTAACAAAATGATATACGCTAGAAAATGTTATGAAAAGAAAAGGTCTTTTTTTCAAAAGAGGATGTGGAGGAAATCTTTTAGACAAGACCAGACACATAATCTTGTAGGATCTGCTGAACTCTTATATGAACTTTATCCTGGGATTCCAGGATTCCAGGATTCCGTGCTTTCCCCCTTGGAGGTGCGCCTATGGAGAAATATTGACTTGTGCACGAAAAAACATAGACTCCTTGTCGAGAAACATAGGAACTTCACGTTCTTTCGGGAAGAAACCGGTGGACAAATATCGTCTTCTTCAGGAAAAAACCGGATCTTCTTGTGGAGACATATCGGCTTCTTCGTTCGAAAACATGCACTTCTGCCGAACTAACATCGATTTCTGTACGAAAAGTTATGAACTTCTTGTGGAGAAACATCTTCGCTTAAAAAGATGAATTTCTTCCAAACAAACATGGATTTGTTCAGGAAAAATACTGTGGAAAAACATCGTTTTGTTCCGGACAAACCATGAAGTACCTGTGGACAAACATCGATTTCTTCACGAAAGAACATGAAGTTCTTCTGAACAAACATCGATTTGTTCAGGGAAAAACGTGAAGATCTTCTTGAGAAACATGGTTTCGGTCCGAAAAAACAGGAAGTTCCTGTGGGCAAACATCGATGTGTCCACGAAGAAACGTGACCTTCTTATGGAGAAACATCGTCAACCTTAGAGTTCTATAGGAAAGAAGATGAAGCTCTTGTGGAGAAGCTTGGAAGTCTCTAGGAAAAAAAATGAAAAAAAAGACGAAGTTGTTGTGGAGAACCCGGGTTGATTTGCTAAAGGACACAGATGAAGATGATGCGGCGAAACTGTGGTGAAGTTCTGGTCGCGAAACGTGGGTCAATACATAAGTTTCATTTTAATAGAAAATGTGTTCTAATAAATACTGTAACAGAATGTTTTCATGAGAAATTTGAAAGCATAATAAATATGTCTTTGTCTCTCTCTCTCTCTCTCATACCCACATCGATCATACCAAACATCGATTTCTTCGGGAATTAACATGAAATGAAATTCTTCTGGAGAAACATCGATTTTTTCAAGAAAAGACATGAACGTCTCGTGGAGAACCAGCAACCATCAACCTATTGTCGAAATCCATCGATGAAGAAACATGGATTTCTTCACGAGAAAACATGAACTTCGTGCGGAAAAACATCGATTTCATCAGCAGAAAAGCTGAAGTTCTTGTGGACAAACATCGATTTCTTCAGGAAAAAGACTCAAGTTCTTGTACAGAAACATCGTTTTGTTTTCGCCAAAACATGAAGTGCCGGCGGACAAACATCGATGTCTTCACCGAAAAACGCCCACTTCTTGTAAAGAAGCATGGATTTCTTCAGAAAAAAGGATTGAACGTCTTTTGGAGAAACATCGATTGCTTGAGGAAAGAATCTGAACTTCTTGTGGAGAAACTACGGCTTATTCTTTGCAAAAAAGCGGATATCCTTGGCTGGACAGATCGGTTTCTTCGCTTAAAAAAACATAAACTTCTTCCGGAGAAACATCGATTTCTTCCCGAAACAACCGGTCTTGCGGGGACACATCGGTTTCTTCGCTTAAAAACCTGACCTTCTTGCGAACAAACACCGATTTCATCAGGAAAAGGCATGCACTTCTTCTGCAGTAACATCGATTTTTTCACGAAAAAACGTGAAGTTCTTGCGGAGAAACATCTGTTTCTCCCCGAAAGAACATGAAGTTTCTGTGGACAAACATAGATGTCTTCGTCAAACCTGAGAGGTGCGCAAGGGGGAAAGCACGGAATCCTGGAATCCTGAATTCTCCTGGATTCCAAGGATTCTCTATGATTCCTTC
>CAJNOQ010003689.1:0-19438 GCA_905250885.1 Didymodactylos carnosus
ATTACGGAATTTCACTCCGGTAGCAGAGATGGCTGGCCAGAGCGTGTTGCAGCTTGCTGGAAACAAAATTGTTCTATTCTACAATCACATTGTTCGGTTGTTCCGTTATAAGTACGATTAGAATATTGGTGATAATCATAGTAAGAATATTCATGAACTTGCACAAAAGGACAACGACTGAGTTGAGTATTTGTCAGTAGTCCACTCATAAATGAATTCCCTTTAGTAATGTTCTGCACTAACTGTAACCATCGTATGAATGTACCGACAGTTATCTGCTTAAAATTCTGAATAATGCTTTCAGCCTTGGATTGAACTAATCTCTGTGAAATGGCAGGGACCGAAATAAGTCTTGTTGATTTCAATGTTATTTCAATTTTGATTTTTCAATGCAATTTTTGCAAAAATATTTTTTGGTTTAACAGCGCAACAAAAACGATTCAATGGACCAGCCCGTGACAGTGTTTGCAGAACACCGCATGAAGTTTTATGGTAACTACACGAGTGATATATTATGCATGAAAAACGATGGTCTTTTCTTGCGTTTTATCGCAAAATTTTTTATTCTTGCAAAAAAAACGCAGAAGAAAATTCATGCGTGTGATGTTATGTGAGACACAGAAATTTGACATGGGCAAGATTGTTTCTCCTCGAAAAACCGTGAAAACTAATTTGGACAAGCAGATTTCTATTTTTATAGTTGTTGTTTCTATTTTTTCTTTAAAATTTTTGAAAAATTCGAATAATCAATCCTGAAAGTTTCTAGTGGTACTCTAGAAACTCTTTAGGGATCCTATAAATCTTGCCATTGAATTCTGCATGCTCTTTTATACTCGGCTATTTTTAGTGAATTCTGTCGAAAAGTAAAAAAATCACTTGGCCGATTATAGGTGAAAAGCTCGTTTTTAAAACAAATTTAATGTCTCAGCAAAAAAAGAAATTCACAAAGTGATTCTATAACTTTATTCTACGTTTGACGGCGGTTCTAATGGCATAAGAATGAAGGGTCTATCTCTCGACTTGATGGCGTTGATAGGCTTGCAAGCGGAAGGTATCTAATTTGAGGTCTTTAAAGTATGACGAGAAAGGGAGCAATTTTCATGCCTGTCGAACCTTCAAAGATAGTCTGTGATATGCAGTTTTTCACAGTTATTACGAAAAACACATTCCAAAGGTTCCACGACTTGGTGGAGCCGAGATATTGCATGTTTTTCGAAACGTTGGAATTTTTCGAAAAATGGAGGCGTCTATTTTTGTGATTTTTTTCTCGGTGAAAACGCGCACTAATCATTTTTGACTAATATATTCGTGATCAGCGCAAAATTCTGCGTCGAGTGAAGTATATTTGAGCGAAAAATAAAATACTGCTCGACGTTTGAATTTGGAGCGCCTTGCACAAGTCACTTTTTTAGGGCATTTCCAGTGACGCTTAACATGGTATGACGAAGGTCGCTTTTTATTTAATGAAATCTGAATCTAGCTTCTGGTTGAAGCCATCCGAACATTGCCGTCGCTCATTCGTTCAAGTGAAAAAAAGTATGCGACTGTTTGGAATCATATTTGTTTTACTTTCACACATATCAGTTTTGTAGAGAAAAAAATTCTCTACAAATCTGTAGTATTAAAAAAAGTTTTTTACATTGTCTTCCGTGCAAGGATAAGAGAATTCGAGAAATCCTATAGATTGTTATGAACTGTTGGTATGAGCATGGTAGAGGACCAAGTAAACTTTCTGCAATAGAACAACTGCTAAAACAGCATTTCGAGTGTAGTTTACGACGGCCTTTCTAACAATGTATTTAAGGTTTGTAACAGTGCATTTAAAATTAAAATTTTACTAAAAGTCCGAGAAAGGAAATCTTTCAATGTCAAAAATTTCGGGTATGCATTGAAACCAGTGGTTATCATTTTTTTTCGAAAAAGAAACTGCACTAAAAAGTAGCTTATCTTGTAGAGCACAATTTTCTCTCTCGAATGGTATCTCATGGAATACATTTGAAGTTAAAATGAGTCCGCAGTGCGCGGTGGAAAAAAAGTGGTTGGATAATTTTGATGCGTGAAAAATTTGATATATGTTTTTTTTGTTTTAAGGGCATTCCGTAGAAATGCTGTGAAACAAAAACTAAAAGTCGCTAGAACTTCGTATTTTCAGAACTGTTGAAAACTCAATGGAGCACTTCTTGGTTTTTGTTACAAATTTTCAGCTATTGTCGTTCATCAGTTCTTCAGAAAACCCGGTTTTTCACTGTGTCCCATTACGACCCCCCTTAAATTTCGTCCGATCGAGTTCAAAATTTTACCATAGATACTTAAGGTCATTCTGCAGGGGTAAAGTTTTGAAATTTTATTTTAGACTTTTTTTTACCGAGTTATATGACTTCTAAAATTGAATAACTTGGTTTTTAAGAAGTTTTTCAGTATTTTTCGTATAATTCGGTAAAGAAAAGTCTAAAATAAACTTCTAAAAATTTACCTCTGTAGAATGCCCTTAAGTATCTATGGTAAGGGGAGAGTACCCTTAATAAAAAATGAACAATACGAAGTTCTGATGGAAGGCTAACCACGAACATACTAGAGATGATGGGCTACAATATGGTAGAAATCGCAGGTATCTAGCCACTTTCATCTCTGAAATATAAAACGAACAAAATTTTTTCATTAGGTGATTGGACAATTTTAACAGCTACTGTATATCACAGGTGACATTCAAAACGTTGCTGATTAGTTCTTTTAAAAAGGTTATCGAAAAAGTATTGAACATTAGCTATCCAGGAACGACGTTGAAACCGATATAAGCGATCATTTAAAGAAAGAAATGGCTTATATTTTCGTCCAGCTGAAATTTCAGTATTTGGCCATTGTTGTAACTCACGATAAAGTGTACTTAGCAAAGCAGTTATTATTGTAATAGCTAACTCCTTTCCTTTGCATATTCTTCGTCCTTTTCCGAATGCTATACATGTATTTATTTCAGAAATCGAAGATTCATCGTAATTTCTATTGGATATGTAACGATTAATGTTGCTAATAATTGAATCCTTATTCATGCATTGGACTATATCAGTCACTTGAATGTGAACAACATGCGTATTACTAAAATGATTTCTTGAACACGGTGTCAAATCTTTACCGTCTTCTTTCGAAGGAATTTCACGAAAAATTGCTTGAAGTACAGGATAATGATTAGCAGTTGTTATGATCGAATATCGCATTATGCCAGAATCACATGATATTTGCCTTATGAGATCAGTATTACCTAATGACAAATCAGTCATTAGATTTGATGCAACCTCAATAATTTCTAAAATTGGTGTAACAAATAGCTCCATAGCAATTACAGTACATATTTCTTGCGATGTAAGATTAAAATCCGATTTGAGTGATTCTACCATTGGTTGATCTGGAATCTGTTTCATAAATGAATTGCATAGAGATATTCTATTGGACCAGTCAGGGTCACAATTGTTAGTGAAACTTGCACTTATCGACTGGGCCAGTTTGATGATAGACTCAAGATCCGATTGATGTGCCTCCAAACTAAACACCAACTCCCACATGATAGCACACACGAATTCTTGCAACCTTTCATTCGATACTATTGGTGGCTTTGTTTCACATAGCATCAGCTCAGCAGCGAGTTTTTCGGCATACTTAATGGATACCTGTTCTGAACGTGACACAATTTGGTTGCGATTAAGAATGTAAGCAAAACATGCATACATTCGCTTCCAGCTTTCAGATTCTGTACCCGTCAAATCAAGAGGAAGCAAAGGAAAGACCATACTAGAGACAAAGTAAAATGAACGTTGCGGACGAATAGGCAGACATATTAACCTATCTACGACGGGCATGTCAAAGGTGCCGTTAACAGATGCGATCGCGTGACATCCAAGAGGTGTAAAATCGATTTTAGATTTCTTAAAAATGTTCATCGCAATAAGCCGTGATATCCATACCAGGCGGAAAATTGCACCCAAAACGCCAAATTGGATTCGAGGAACCAGTCGAGAATTCCAGTTCCAACTTGCGATCAGTGATAACCATAATAGACTTATGACAAAGAGTGTTATTATGAACCAAACCGAACTTGATAAAGCTAGTAAAGAGGTCATCACTGAACCAACACCAAATTATAATAAGAATATAGAAAAATAGAGCACCTTTTGCCTAAATAATAAGAGAATGAACAAATGCAGAAGAAATAAGTCAAAAGAAAAAAAAGCGTTATTTGAACGAGGCTTAAAGATTTCGGTTGGGTGGCATTGAAACATGCTCAAAACTAACCTCTAAGTAAGTGCTTAATGCTCCAAGTGCTTTATAATGTGTTGAATCAACATTATCGAATTCACGCTTCTAGCGTTGATCGAAGGGAGGCGTGAGTTTCGCTGTACACTTATAAATGAGGTGTTGGGCAACACATTGATGTGATCACTTACGAATGAGAGAAACTTGCATTGTTTTACATTTATTTAATAGCCATAAATAGCTGTTGTGTACAGAATGGAGCATTAATACATGCCTCATGGCTAAAGTCAATGGATAGAGCGTACTGCAGATGAACGGTATTAGGTTAACTTCTCCCAATATAGTCAGCCATAGCGTCAAAATCGCCTAACTTTTGCCGATTTTGAGGTAAAATTGTGATTAATCGCAATAACTTGCACGATTAACCGGCGATGTTTTTTGCTTGTTATCATAGAAACACAGCAGTAAAATCGCGATTAATCTCAATTTTATCTCAAAATTGCGATAAATCGGCAAAACTTAGGCGATTTTGATGCCATGGGCAGCCACTAGTCATTAGCTAACCATTTGACAGCTCACCCCACTAAAAGAAAAATTACTATCCATAAAAACTGACTAGGCATTGCTTAGGTAGCTCCAGAACTGTGCAAATATTTACGAAGTTTGTATGTTTCTGATGATGTTATTTGTGATAAAGTTACTTGTCTGCACAGATGCATATCGGTTTCCGCTGACTTTCTGGAAAATCAAGGTTGTAAGTTAACAACAGTCGGGATTAGGTGGTTCCATGCTAGCAGAAATGTATCTAATGTACTTTTAAATAGAGCAATGCAGTTACCTATTGTCTACAAACTGATGAAAATGCAATATTTTTCCTTTTGTCTACAACGGTGTTCCAAAAACATCCATGTCACAATTAACTTGAGAGTAGTATATACTGTGATCGAATATTGTTATACTTTCCCTTTGCGACTTTTCTCAGAAACATCCAATTCATGACAATGCAATAGAAATAAAACATTTACTTTGTTGGTCTAATTGAATGAGGTTTATGGCTAGAATGTTGGTTGTTATAAACTACCATTATAATTCAATTAGGTGCAATTACTAATGAATGCATTAGAGAAACTCTCCTTGGGTTTTTACTTTAGACATAAGATTATATTCTGACTCTTATTCACTGAAGGTTGTATTTTGTTATTTGCATTTTTCTATTATATATTACACGTTCTACACTATCACTTTGACGTATGGTAGATAAAGAATAAGTAATTACAAAACCTTGGATATTTGCCTTGAATAAATATGTTTCTTATATCTTCGAAAAGGATTTCTCATTAAGAAACAATCCTGCTTTTTATAGCCTTGACAGTAAGATAGACTAATTATGTAGAATATTATTTTATTTCTATACGAGTAATTCTGTATTGCTAAGATTATTTATAAACCGTTTGAGTAATTAAATTATTTAAATACCTAAAAGAAAAGAAACGGCCACGAAATGCATCACAAAAAGTGCAATAATATTGGAAAGCCTCAAATGACAGAACGTAATTGCGATTTTCCAATTCTTTAAGAAAATCTACTTACTACTCTCTAAAAAAAAGGCTCCATACTAAACCATTAAGGTGTGGTGTATTGCTTCGAAACTATTTATGGTTTTGTAGCGAAATTTCGAAATTCAGAGGGTTTGTTAGATGGTACGAAACCTCAAAACAAAATTTTTGGACCGGCATAGTTCGGTGGTTAAGTTGTTCGACTCATACCCACAAGGTACTCTGTTCGAATCTCAGCGTCACCCAGATATGTAATTTCTTTCGGCAAATTACTCACGGTCTATTGCCTCGGATTACCCGTCCGATAGCGACCTCACTATATTGTGGTACACGAGAGAGGATATATACCCCTCTAATGCACGATGTTATCGCACGATGTATGCATTTTTTCATGATGTGGAGGAGGTCCAGTTATCCTTAGAAGAGAGGCATCTTTGAGACAGATAAAGGTTACACAGCCGGATGTATAGAGACACGTTTCTAAATTTGTGTTGAACATCATTTGACGTATTTCTATTCAAGTCATAGATGATCTTCTTTTTGATCCATTCATTGCCTGCGATCTTTTATAACCTTGTATTAAGCTTTTGATGATCTCGTACTCGTTTAGCTACCGTTTTTCTGATATTTGTGCCGAACCTATAGTAGAGCCCAGAAATAAGAAGATTTGTGTATTCCAGATTATCAGATCACGGTACAAATACGTGGTAAACATATCGACGATGATTTCAATTATAGAAAAGGCCGACCGGTATTTCTTCAAATCAGTGATTAGCATAACCAAGCCCCATCATTTTCCATTTTATAGTCTGGCACTCATTAGAACAAATTCATATTGATTTACCAACAAAATAAATTGGTTTACATCATCTAAAAGAAATACAATGGCTTCATAAATCGAAATCTTCTACCGATGATTTGATATTTTACTTGTCAGTATGCTATGAAATAGAGCACCCTACGTATCTTCTGTCGTAGATAATAACGTTGAATGCTGCGCATTCGATGCAGTTTGTCATGATGATTCCGAATATCACGTCCATTTTGATTGAATATAAACTTTTTGCAGTTAAAACTCAAAATATGACCTCATTTTTCGGCAATTTTGCCACTAGTGTGGAAAAAATGGGTTTTCTCAACAACGCTAAGAAAGAAAATTAAAAGGATTTATAACGTATAGACACGCGACGAAATGGAAAAGAAAATATCTTGTAGCTATTCATTTCTGTTTCATTTTTACGAACTTTCATTTATCACGAAAGTGTCTAGATATATTTTCAAACAAAGTGAAAGTGACTAGACAAACTTTCACAATTTGTGAAAGTATGAGTCATTCTTCCTTTTGACATGTGTATGAGGCCTTATATTTTACTGGAGCCCTGAACAAGGAAAAAAAGAAATGTCAAAAGTTAGAAGGAACATTTATAACTACTGTTACATTTTTCTGGGTCCTGCTTCTCTCACTCTAGCTCCTTCGAATAAATTTTCTCGGTTTGTAAAAAGTTTTGTCTAAACCGTTTGAATGTCTACTACTACCACGCCATCTCCTACATCAGTGACACAGCAAGTCACTTCTCCATCTCCACAAACGAGTTCTTCTTTTCATTCTACTTTAACAAAGCGTCCAGCAGTTAAAAGAAAAAGACGCTTAGTCTGGACATATTTTTCGGAAAATAACAATGAATTATACTGCGCGTTATGACAACAAAAACTCGAACATAATACGAAGACGACTGGAGGCATGATTTATCATTTATCCATACATCATCCCAAGGAACATGCGCTTTTTCGTCAACAGCAGCCAAACAGACAAAGAACAAATGGAGCAGTTTTACCTTTAGATCATGCTCGATCTAAAGAACTTTCTCATTTACTATGTGAATTTGTTATACGTGATTTAGAGCCCCTAAGTTTTACAGAATCGAGTGAAACATTGAAGAAACTCATGAGACAATTGGAACCATCGTATTTAATTCCTACACGAAACTATTTTCGTGATAATATAATTAAAAATCAATATGAAAAAGTGAAACTAGAATTACAAGAGCAAATGAAAGAGGCCGGATTCATTCAATCACGACAGACATGTGGACATCAGACAATAAAATCAACTACATTACGGTTACAACACATTTCGTTGATAATCACTACATATTACAAAATAAAGTTATAGAAACGTTGGATTATAACAATGAACATAATGCAGATAGAATTAAAGAACGAATCAGCAAAACACTGGTTGATTGGAAATTATTGGATATTGTTATTTGTGTCGTTTCTGATAATACAAACACCATGATAAAAGTTGGACGAGATCTACATCTAGGCTGGATTGGCTGCTTTTCACATTTATTACAGACAGTAATTGGAGAAGGTTCAGCAGTTCCAGATATACGAAAACAGATCTCTTCTGTAGGCAAATTTTTGTTTTAATCAGTAATCTATTCTTGAGTTCTTAGAACAACAAGAGAATAAAAAAGGCTCATACAGAAAGAAGCTTCGAGGAGAAGGAGGCATCAGACCTAACACGATGAAAAATTAAAAACTTTAAAAATCAGTTTACAAACGGAGACCGCAATTTAGCTCATTTTTCTGGTCGTCATAATTCTTTAAAAAACTTTTTTTAAAGTTTGTGTTCTTAATAAAAAAGGTCCAAAGCTTTTTTGGAACCTAAATTTTTTCTATAAATCTGCCATGGTGAATCCAACAACTTTTTAAGATGTCAGAACTGATCTCTCCATCTCCACGTCAATTGTGACAGATAGCAGTTACCTGATCAAAGTCAGAAGTCACGCAATAAAGAAGGCTCGGTCCGATCTCTTTCACTGAATAGTGCTAACGCCTAACTTTGCGAAACCTCTTTACTCCTCGTTTTTAGCCTTCTGCAAACAGTTCTTGGACAAAAACTCGAAAAAGGTCTGCATTTTCTAATAAAAGAATGGGTATGACGAGCCTTTTTCACTGCTCCGGATCTTTGTTTTTAAATAGGTTGGGAAAATTGTGTCACATGTGAGAAAGAGCTATAAAGCTAAGCAAGATCTGTCAACTGCACAAACAACCCTCGCTTTACCTACAATGGATCTCGTCGAAGATGTCTGTACTAGATGGAACAGCTCATATTACATGATAAAACGTTTCGTTCAAGAAGAATTGCCACTGGTATTATGTTTTACATATCCACACTTCGTTCGACGGTTAAAAGACACGAGTATTATAACGAGTATCGATTTCGATCTACTGAAATTGTTATTACATTTATTTGAACCATTAGAAGAAATTACACGGGCCATCTCATCGGCAACAAATGCCACAGTTTGTTTAGTTCTACCATTTTTAACAGTTATATTAAATTTGCTTGAACTAGATTCGACAAAAATTGATACTATGAGACCGGCTATGCTTGAACAAATGAAGAAATGGTTTTCAAACGCATTTTCAAATAAATATTATTTACTTGGAACGATTCTCGATCCTCGTTTTAAACAATTCACATTCGCTCAACTGAATTTATTTCAACAAAATGGTACAGTGAGAAAAACTTTACAAAAGTGGAAAGCTTACGAAGCGATGACCTTGGCTGAAAAACATTTAAACGATGAATTCATAAAATTAACAACACCGATGTTCTCAGCAACCACAACAAACTCTTCATCTCTCTCAACTCCTCTATCATCAAGTTCAGTTTTATCACAGTTAATTACTCGTCAAAGATCATCTACCTCCAGTGAATTGACTGAATATTTAGCCGAAAATGAATTAAGACAACAAACTTGTCCATTGGTCTGGTGGGGTCAAAATAAATCACGATTTCCGACAATAGCAAAAATTGCCAGAAAATATCTTTGTGTTCCAGCAACAAGCACTCCATCGGAACGTGTATTTTCAATTAGTGGTATCATAACAAGCGATCGTCGTTCTCGATTGTCTCCTGATTGCGTTAACTCAGCTATATTTTTGAACAAAAACTCTCAATTTGAGGATTAAATTCTTTGCTTTACGACGAAAAGAGACGTCTTTTTCTCTCGCGCAGTGATTCTCTTCTTATTTTCGTTGTTGTTACTGTTAGTGCGTGTGCGTAGGCATTTTCAGTGATTAACGCTTAGTGAAAATGGAGTTAAGACAGGTGTTTTGCTTTGTGGGACGCAGAATTTTGTTGTTTTTACATTAATCTGTGATTTATGTTCAAAATTTAGCCAAAAGATCACGTTACTGCAGACCGAAAAGTTGACTGAAATTTGTCTTTGTGTTAACTCCGGAGAAGATAAAAAGCATGAAATGTGAGACAATGATGATGTACCCATAAGCAAGCAGAAAGGAAATATCAGGTGGTTATCAAAATGTATAAAGCATTTTTTTAAAACAAATTTTGTGAAATCTGCAATTTCTTTGCTGTTTGCTTGTTCCTTTTTTCCTCACACGAAACTTTCATTTATTTCTTTAATGTGTCTTACGAATAGACGAAAGGGAAAAAGAAAGAAATATGAAATGTATGAAAGTGAAAGTTTTGCCTTAGCATTTTTTTTTCGTAAGAACGTATGTCATGCTATATATCAAACGTAACAATGAAAGAAAACTATAATAACTAGACACAAGACAAAAAGAACGAAGAAATATAACGTTATTGTTTCATCTCATCTCTAATCTGGACAGCACAAGTATAGTCCACCTGCGTTTTCACCTATACAACGGAAAGAAAAAACGTGAAACAATAATTATTTTGTCCTGTGTGTTTTCATCTTCGGAATATTTTGTTTATTCCGGCTTATTTATTCTAAGAGTAACTTTATGAATCTGCCAGACGTATTTTTTGGTAGACAATGAGTGTATAAAATAATGATCCTGCTAATAAATTATATAAAAACAACGAATAGCCTATTCGTTGTTTTTATATAATTTATAAATATATACGAATATTATTTATCATTGTTGTTGTTACGGTAACAACAATGATAAATAATATTAGTTAATTGTTTTTAAGAATTTTATCCAAAGAACACAAAAAAACTCATGCGTAATGACAAACTCGATCTTTTTATTTCTCTGATGTATTGCAGTGCATATATAAAAAATCTATGTAATTGACAGTTACTTTTTACTTTTTCAATAAAAATAAGAATTATTTTGATCTGTCAAAAACAAGAGAATCAGGATATAGCGAGAAGGATAAATAAAAGAACGAACAAAACAAATTAGCAGCATTTTGTGTTCACACGCTATCGAAAGATGTAAAATGTTTTTTCAGAAGGATATAGATGACCAATAACCATAACAGGAAAAAGAAAAAGTATATTGTGTTTGAAAAAGAATGTTTTGTTAGATGAAAATCAACAAAATCCAATTCTATACGATTGTACGCGTTTATATCTCGTTGTACCAGTCGAACTGATAATCATAGTTTTCAAATCTCTTAAAAAGATTGGACAACAATACTCATTTGGTATGGCTGTTAGAACATTTTCTTCAAAATAAACGAATAACGGTAACCAAATCCTCATTCGTTTTATATCTCGCTGTAAAAACGTTTTATTGTTTGCCAACATGTGATAATAAATAAATAATCTTGACGCTAGAATCCCTGCGATTAAAACATCAATAGAATAATGTTGATGTCCAGCCAATATGAAAAATATGCCGGTAAATGCCATAAGCCATGTTAGCAAATGGAGTAAGTGATATGATCGCGGTGAATATTCGTTAATGAAGTGGGTACTCAATATCAGTGTACAAGTATGTCCAGAATACAAATAATCACCGCAAGTTCGAACACCATAGACCGATAAACCTTGACCAATAAATATGAAAAGGGCTTTTTTTAAACGGGCTGTCATATTTAGTAATCTGTGGGGTTTGCAGTCTGTTATTTTTGTTGCTACTGGTAAAGACGTAAATACCATTGTTAAACCACGTAAAAACAATAATGCAGCAGCTATAATGAAAAATCGTCGAAGAATTATCAGTCTATGACGATGAAACATTATTATAGCCACTAATGTACTAAATTCAATCACAATCATATATTCTGTGACAGTAAATGCCCATTTCATTTGTGGTATATTATCTAATATTAGATCGGGCAGTGGAGGATGGCGTTTTGGATCTGGTAATCGTTCGTCAACAATCACTATTATAAAACTACAAAACATTGCTGCTGCAATAGCTATTAGAAATGCACATAATGTCTTTTTTCGATCACTACGCAATGTCGTTATAATACAACAATTAACATTTTCTCTATCTTCTATATGTTCCGACAGAGTTCTATCACGATGTCCTTCTGTTGAGAATGCAGTTTGTACGGTAGGTGTAATATTACGATCAGTGAATGTTGTTAACGGTACAAAATCTCCCGAAAGTGTACAGTGATTATCGAGAAAACTACCGTTTTCCGATCCACCGATTTGAGGAGGCGGTCTATGAATAGTAACGCTCGGTGGTAAGATATTCAGATTTGACGATACGGTGTTTGAATGTTGACGATTTGTATTTAATAATAATGGGATTGATTGTGTATTAATATTGTTGTTATTCGTGTGATTGGCAGTCGTGTTGTTATAAAATGAGATGCTATGATTTAATGATGATGATGTGACTGGGGCAGAATATGTATTGTTTATTAACTGTTTTTTTGTTTTCAAACTGTCAGATGTTGTTGAAGTAGTTCGAGTGGATACTGACGACGACGGCATTAATATTGTTGCATATTGATTTGATACTTGTTGCTGTTGTTGCTGATAAGTATATTGTCTATGTAAATGATAATTATTTGAGTAGTTTTGCTGTAATTGTTTAATGTGAGACCAAAGTTCTTTATTATCACTATTATTTGGCACTTCTAATTGCAACACATCATTTTCTCGGAGGTTCATCAGTGTCATGCCGTCCATTCGATGCTTACCACATAATAAATGATTATATTGTTGTAAATTATTTTTGATTAACCATTCTTCAACTTGACCAGCGGACCATGTGCAAGGCTCCATGATTAATTTTGATCGTTGTAATAAATAAGTAGATGGCAAATATGATGAATTTATGGCAGAAGATTGTTCTCGTTGATGTTGAGAAGGTGGTGAATACTGGTTTGGCTGATAAAACATCATTAGTTCAACTCTTTATAATGCGTTTAATATAAGTCAAAATATTAAACCCAAAATGTACGACGAATGCTGCACTTAATGTTCACAAAATACGGGACAATGTCTGGAACATTGTAATAAAAAAATAATTGAATGACTCGAGAGTAGAAGAGAAGAGATAATTGTCACTTTAATTAAAATGGCCAGACCCCCACTGTTAGTTCCCTATTCGTTGAAAGTGGGCACCCTGGCGGACATTTCACGAAAATGTTTTTTTTCTAAAGTTTGAACAACGGAATGAATACACCAATATGTGCTCTTTTCCAAAAGGACAGATTTTTATCTAAAAAGGAACATTGGAAAAGTCATGCTAAAGAACTTTGCTTCAAAATCGCTCCGATTCCAAAGATACAACTTTTTCAGCTACTCCAAGCAATTGTTTCATTGGAAAAATTTCCCATGTTTAGGCAATCTAATGGTAAAAAAGTTATTTTGATTCAATTTCAAACCGATGAGAAAAAAATTGTTTTATATGCTAAAACTGTTTCCAAAAAATCATGTTTAAGGATTTTAAGCCGGAATCGCCGTCCCACCTTCAATTTGACCACTTCCGTTGCCCAGAAAGCTACGTATATATGACACATCGGACGACATATGTAAAAAGCTGAGGGAGTCGGTCAAACTCTAGCGGCGGTTCTTCCAAGACTCGTAGTTTTTCTGGCGAAATCTGCTTTATTCCACCTGAAAAGCATTTTTAAACAAAACAAAGGTAGTATTTGGGATCAACTCATCGAGCTGTATCGAAGCATATATCAGACAAACATTGTCAACTGAAAAATTATTTTCCATCGATAAAATCGAGTTTTCGAAACTCACCATACAGGATTTTGGACCGTGCGCTACCATTCCATTTTCAATTTGGCTCAACCGTTGACCAGAGAGCCACCAATCTGTGATAGGTCGGGTGACATATATAAAAAACCGCGGAGATCGATTAAACGCAGTTGCTAGAGGTTTTTCCGAAACGAAATCGGTTTTTCAAAAGATGTGTTTAGTGCAGTGAGAGCGAGAGAGTGAGCGAATGCCTGATCAGACTCAAAATCATATTAAAATGTCCCTTGAAGTGTGCTCTATCCACAGTGAATATCCCAAAATGCCCATATCATTTGAGTTATTGGTTTTCCAAAAAACCTTGGTTTTTTAGGTAAAATGCGGTTTTCTCAGTCTCCGGAACATTTGTATACAGAAATAATGTGATATTTGGAAGCAGTGTATAAAACTACATTGAATGACGTATAAGTTTTTCGACAAAAATCTAGGTAAGAGTCCCTCGTCTAAAAACGTTTTTTTCTGAGTTCCGACTTTTTTAATTTATAATAACATTTGAAACATAATAAATACTGTTGAGCAAAAATAGTCTCTTTCTGCATTAAAAAACCACATATCGCCTGGTCTATAGAAAGGTGCCCACTGTGAAAGCTGATGGAACGGAAACAGAGACCTAGTAATATAGCACTGAGAGAGCTCCGAAACTGTTTAGTAGATCAGAGGGTGAGATAGGCTAACTAACATAGATAATTACTACCCAAGGGCAGTGAAATATGCACCTGATATAGTGATGAAGTGACTCTTGATGTAGGAATATATTTTGTAATAAAATGAAAGGAATAAAATATAAATGAAATCATAAATCAAAAAAACATAGGAGCACAAGGTCTAACTGTGCGCAGATGATGTCGACGAAACAAAAGGGCGGTGTATATATGATAAAGTGTGAGTTTATTCGTCGAAAATGTAGAGATTGAGTGACTAAAACTGTGTATATGGCGACAGAAAAAGACAAAAAGGAAAGAACGGTACAGTCACGTACTAAATGTATGATCATTGAAAAATGAGAAAGAACGAAAACGAACAAAAGGGAAAAAGAAATGGCTGACTATCTCGAAAGGACCATAAGAGCTCGTATAGGACTAGAGATCGAAGAAATGAGAGCTTTGTCTTAACAGGAATCTTTTCTGTACACAATTAGGCTATTACCAGAAAAAGTAACATTCGAATCAGTGGACTCAGTTTTCAAAGGTTTGGGTTTTCCTGAAACCTGAGTTCTAGAAACTTTAATGAAACCTTTATTTGCTATAGACCAGATTGGAAGCTCCATAAGCTATTTAAATCTGTCCGCAGATTCGTTGTAACTATTATCTTCGAGGATGAAACCTAAAAATAAACGTGACCCAGTAGTTCCAAAAACCAGCGTAAATAAAAGTGACAAAGTGAATATATATGTTTGATGGCATACCTTTTAAAAAAACTGATTTGATTGAATTTGAAGCAAATTAAATTCTGCATTTTTCTATATCATAAGTATTTCGGGTCCCATTTTGTGTACAACACTGCATTTCATTCACCAGTTCATAACAGGTCAATATTACTGCATCATTTGGGTATCTAGCCTTTAAATCTGACAAAATTAGCATTTGAATGAATACGTTATACCTCATTCTGCAGCTGTTTCAATTCTGCATCTTTCTACATTTAAACTATGCCTAATCTCTGTCTGTAGAAGAAACTCGAATCATTTTTATGTACCAGTATAGCAAAAACAGTGAGATACCTGCCAAGTATTTGTACAATACAGCTACACAGGCAAAATTTTAAGTGAATACCTTACAGCTCATTTTGTAGCCTGTGAAATATGTGTCAAATTGTCACAATGTTCGAGAAAAACCTTGGACCATTTTCATTTTGTTGTTTTGTGCTTTCTTTCCAACTGCAAAGAGAATAGAAAAATGCGTAGCTATTGTTATTATCATGAAAAGAAAGCTATTTCTCAAATTTGGCGTGAAAGAAAAAGAAAACTTGTGGGTGATGAAGGTGATTGTGAAAGCGATTTTCTTCGCAGTTTTTTCCCAGCTGTTTTTTGTGACTTGAACTTATGATTTTTGAATTCCTTGTGGAAAACTGAGTCCAGCCAAATTAGTTTCAGTCTGCAAACCTTAATGCAAACCTTTCTTTGCAGAAAGAATGTGCAGCTTACTTCATAAGAAAACCGATTCCATCGAATCCGGAGCCCATCTTGAAGCCAGCATTTGCTAGAGCTTCAGGCATGTCGTTGTCTTTTCCGGCAAATCTTCGCGTGAGCTTTTGGTGAATTTCCTTTTGAACCGGATACGGGATGGAAACGAGAACAAAGTCAGCATCCTTTGTTGAAATTCACCGCAAATTCAACACAAATCCAGCGCAAACCCACCCGAAGAATTGAATTGACGAAACAGACAAGAACGCGCTTGAAGATCTAGGACAAGTTGGCTTCAAGCTCGACAAAAGAGTTAACAGGATTTTAGATAGCAAATCTTATCCACAAAACGTTTTTGTTAAGAAAGTAAGGGATTTGATATTGAAGAATTAACACGTCGTAGTATGGAACACCTGATATTTTTTCCAGTTATACGCATTGCATGTTATCATCTGTGCTCAAAGGTCAGACTTAAATTTCTAGTTATGTTTATTTTCGGTGATGCAAGTAGGAGACTGCTTTCCATCGTTTCATGCCTGTCACATTTATATGACTTCCCGTTGTTTGTTGATGTCTAGTCACAGTTCCACTCACTATTAATGTCTGTTGAATGGCAAAAACTTTTTTTTTTTTTATTTTTTTTTTACAATGTTTGACTAAGAATCGTTTTAGTTGACTTCGAAAAGTTCGTACTGTCAGAGTGTAAATATAAAATGCAAAGGAAAGGGAGGAGGATTTCCAAATGACCTACTGATAGTCATTGAGTTCTCTAGAAATGGTTGTTTGTGCACTTCTTTGCACTTTGAGGGTGGGATTTATTTTTTCATATATGATATTTGATAGAAAAACTATGAAAGGCTGCGATTTGGCTATTTCTTCAAGATTTTGCTGCATATTATTCTTATTGAAATACCTAAAATTGATCCAGAGTATTTTTAATGACTTAAGATGCGAGAAACACCGTTTTGTTTTTTAATTTCGTTCAAATCTATCTAAAAACAAGTTCAGCATCCTTAATTTCATTATTTTCTATCTTTTCGGCAATTACCAATCCTTCTTTTAGCTGTTGTTATCGGCCAAAAGAAGGAGTGGTAATTGCTTACAAAATGGCAATGAAGAAATCTAGAAGAAATATTACAAAATGGCACAAAATTTAATCGCTGGCTCCGGGTATTTGCATCAGAATGATAAAGCCACCTCGAATATAGCTCCATTTGTATACTGTGAAACTGTCGTGAGATTATAAATATAGTTTTCAATAAACAAACGAAATGAGCTTTTAACAACGTATTGACCAAGACCATTGTAAAGCAGATAGATGGTGGTTGGTAAACTAAGAATGACATTGACGAGAATTTGAAACAGATGCATTCTTAATAGTTGATAATCTCTTTGTTGTTTCGAACGAGTTATGCTCTGGCTCGTTGGCTGAACTAGTCTGCGACTTTTGTTCAAATTTCTTAGTGTGAGAAGACCGAATACTAACATAAGAATCGGCATTGACAGACCGTTAACAATTACCGAGTAGAAACTGAGAAACAGAGCATATGTGCCCGGTGCATTAAAACAAAGTCGCGATCCATTGGTCGTCTGAATATCATACCATATGAGGTTATGTACACCGACAACGATCCAGAACAGGACCGTTAGAGGAATGAGTCGTTTAGTCGTTTTTCTCGTTGAAAGATTTCTTCGTTGAACTTGACATATATCGATCAATGCATGCAAGTAAGATGTAGGTTCGTGATAACATTAAAAAAACGCCAACATAATAAAATCGAAGTTTACAGAACAACGATGAATATGCCGATGGATCGATCTGAAAACTAACATTTAATCAACGAGTCAAAGAAACCAAATTCAAATAAAATAAAAATGTAAAAGATGAAGCCAAAAAGTACTTGCTACATGGATTGGAACGAAGTTTCTTCTGAGAAAAAACGATCATGTTTAAAATACATCCTGCATTTCCGATTAATAATAAAAATGCAACATAATATCGAAATAGTTGTTGCTGTACAAAATTTAGACTAGCCATTATCTCCGAAGTATTCGTCATTTTGCTTTTTTCGAGTTAAATAAACGTCCTATGAGAGTCTCTTAATTTTAGAAAATATGAATGCGAAAAAGGAGTAAGTGACACATATATCAAATCTCTAATAGGATTGAAAAATAAATTACTCATTATTTGTGACAGAAAAGTTATTACCTACGTATTTTCTTCCTTAATCAGAGTATAAGTGATTTGAGTGCAACGATATGGTGTATTTTTCGTCCGTTTCTTAATGAAAAGGTGACTGGAGACGTGTTCTAGTCGTTGAAACATAAATATTTTCATTTTTTACATGGGTAGATAGCTCAAAGTGTCCTCGTCAATATGGGAGTCAAGTGAGGCATTGATTTTCAATAGTTCGGGCGAGGTACTGGATTTCTTTGGAGTCTGAGGGCTAGTATCGGGTGACTTATCGTAGCCTTGAAATCGTATGGGACATACGTAATCGACCATGCTGGATCTAGTGTGAACGCTTGTTTATGGCATAGAACTCATAATCCTAGTGAAAACCGAGTTCCACAAAAGTGCGGTTTCCAGACCGTTTTCACCTAATATTAAACAATTTACAATTCACATCAGAAAAAACATCAGATTTGACTTGAGAACTTGAGGATATGGTTAACTTTAGCGACAGATGCCTGTCAGAGTTATATGGCTTCGTGTGGTTTGTTGATGTTCTTGATGTCTGGTCACAGTTCCACAGACGGTTAATTTCTGTTGGGTCGCAAATATTGCTTTTAAATTTACAATGTTTGACTAAGAATCGTTTTAGTTTATTTTGAAAAGTTCGCGCGGTCAGAGGGTAGATCTTACAGCATTGAATAATATTGGTTTATCCATTTCAGTTAGTTATATTAACTGCTGCCGATCTAAATGTTTGTGGTAAAAGTTTTGGCGAAGAGTATAATAAAGTTTGTGGTCTCTAACAGTTGACAATCTGGTGTGCCTGTTAGTGTTCGACACAAACGTCAGAGGTTGGCAGATAAGAAATTTGATCGTTAGTCATTTGCTAAGAGTCTACAGCGGATTTCGAATATCCAACTGTTAGAGTCAACTATTGGAGACCACAAACTTTATTATAAAAAGATTCGTGATCCAGAATTTGGTAAAAAAGGATAGTGAGCAAAAGACAGACCATGACCAAGATATCCTTCTACACTTTACCTACTCCCTATCCTTAACAATGTCAATAAGCAAAATGCCACCAGATGTGGACAGACGCCTTCGAAAACACTCCCATTAGTGACGTCAGCCCTATATATGCAGCAAAGTAGATTAGGATGACATTGTCGAGTAGTTAGAAGATCATGTGCCATTCACGTGTTCTCCCATGTTGTGAAAACCGTCGGTTAACGGGTGGGGGGGGGGGGGGTTTTTTAAAACCCCCCCGGGCCCCCCAGTTATTTCCCGGGAAACCATAACAAAAAAGCCTAAAACCCCCCCGGAAACCCCCCCATTACCCCGAAAAAACCCGGGTAACCCCGGGGTTTTGTTA
>CAJNOQ010003690.1:0-19431 GCA_905250885.1 Didymodactylos carnosus
TAAATTGATAAACGATAAGATTAATTGTATTAATTCAACAATCATAGTTTTAAAATTTTTATTTAAAACAGAAGCTTTCAATTACAACTGTAATCATCGTCAGCTACATTTAGATGAAAAACACACATCGTAATAAACTCCGAATCACTTCTTGCCTTAACCATTTTCTTTACCAAACATTCATACTGCCGGATGTCTTTCAATATATCTTCGCCATACTTTGAACGAAGACGATCAATTTATTATCAACAAACAATATTGAAATAGTTAATCGTCTTCGTTCAAAGTATGGCGAAGGTATATTGAAAGACATCCGGCAGTATGAATGTTTGGTAAAGAATGTTTGGTAAAGAAAATGGTTAAGGCAAGAAGTGATTCGGAGTTTATTACGATGTGTGTTTTTCATCTAAATGTACTGACGATGATTACAGTTGTAATTGAAAGCTTCTGTTATAAATAAAAATTTTAAAACTATGATTGTTGAATTAATACAATTAATCTTAAGTGTTTAAAGTGTTTAGCTATTCTTCTTGAAGTTTTCGTCAGGTATTTTCTCTACGAAGTTTTTAGTTAAAATGAATGTAAAAATCATTTTTAGACTGACAAGAATGAATGCCAGAGTACACCGTGCCAAAACAACGGTATATGTATCAATTCCATAAATGCCTATCAATGTCAATGTGCATCAAATTATGCTGGTGTTAATTGTGAACAATTGATTTCACAACCATGTCTGAGTGCTTCATGCCTGTAAGAAAAGTAGTTTCTGACGTCTATAATAGGAGGAAAAGCAGCTGAAACACGTTTTTTTTGAAAATTTATTAGGAATAATGGCACTTGTCTGATGACCACTGGTACTGGATATTCGTGTGGTAAGTATTATGTCTGTTATGTGATGTAATACAAATTTGCTTTCGTATTTTAGTATGTCAATTCGGGTTTACAGGTTTGTCATTGTTTTCTACTTTTTATCCTGTTGTATTCAACAGCATCATTGTCGCATTAAAACATATGGTTCAGAGCAAAATAACGAGAAATAATACTCAATAAAGTTTCAGTCAATCATGTTTGAAATAATAAAACTTTGAGCATATTGTGTGGTAGCTCTTTCTGGAATAAAACTAAAGTGGGACAGGACCATCTAATAAACTTATTCCATTTCATTTCTGTACAGGTCCAAGGTGTGAATTGACAATCAATGCTTGTACCTCAAATCCGTGTGTATTCGGCACATGTATTCAAGTTCCCACTGGTCACTATCGTTGTCAGTGCACGTCAGGTTATACAGGATTAAATTGTGACACAGATATTCGAGAATGTATGAGCTCTCCATGCATTAACAATGGTACTTGCACAGAACCCATGCCCGGAATGTTTAATTGCAGCTGTCCAGTTGGTTATTCAGGTATGAGATACTAATATACATCTTATTATGTTTGTAATTTATTTCTATTTTTCCAACAGGTGTTCAATGTCAACTTGGTGGTGCACAATGTCTTACTATGCCATGTCTTAATAACGGCACTTGTACAGAGTTTCCTAGAGCCTATATCTGTTCATGTATTCCTGGTACCAGTGGAACAAAATGTGAAATAGATATTAATGAATGTGCCTCCATACCGTGTCAAAACGGTGGAACATGTATTCAGCCAACATTGAATACGTATAAATGTTTGTGTCCATCAGGTAATAAACTCGCATGATTGTATCTGATAAGACTCGATCATTATAATTTATCGCTACTATACGTTGTTCACTCAGATCTCAGCAGAAACTGGCTTCGCTTAGAATAGTAGAATATATGAATAGTTTCTGTCTTAGATGACTTTTTTTTATTTTAAGTTGTTATTTGCTTATCAATTTTAACAATCACAGTAGAATGAATGGTAGTTTCGATAAAAGCTCATTATTGTGAAAGAATTTTTAAACGGTTACGAATAAAGATGTCACATCTTTCGTTATTTTTTAGAATATGTTGGTTATAATTGTGAGACACCGTTAGATCCATGCTTGTCTACTATATGTTTTAATAATGGTTCGTGTACAAGAGTAAATTATACGCATGCTATTTGTTCGTGTTCGGTTGGATTCACTGGTACAGTGTGTGAAGCGCAAATTAATTGGTGTGCTACTAATCCATGTACCTACGGAACATGCATTAGTTTAAGTAATCAATACCAATGTAATTGTTATCCAGGGTATCAAGGTCAAAGGTCAGTTTCACATCACATCAGATGTTACATACAATTTGTTGTTAAGATATATTAATACTTAATTGGAAAAATCGTTTAGAGGAATAGATGAATAGAATTCAGACTATTGAAGTTGACTTCCAAAGTTGATCTTTACAAAGAATAATGTCATTTTAGGTGCGATTCCCCTATTAACTATTGTATGCCAAACCCCTGTTACAATAATGCTACGTGCGTACAACAAGCAGGAAATTATGTTTGTCAATGTCCTTATGGGTTTCAAGGTGCCACATGTGCAGTGATTGTACGAGCATGTCAAAGTTCACCATGTCTTAATGGGGGTACTTGCAATGAAGTGGCCCCTGGCCTACAGGTTTGTATTTTTATCTCTATTTACATAAATCTACGATAATTCACGAACCGTTTCATTCTTCTTATAGAATTGTACTTGTCCAACATTTTATCGTGGTCCATTCTGTCAATTACGTGACTCACCATGTGCTCGCTATTTACCTTGTGGAAATTATGGTGTTTGTATTGATACGATTGTTGGTTATCAATGTAACTGTCTATCCGGATGGACGGGAACAAATTGTTCTTCACAAATTCAACCCTGTTTATCAAATCCATGTCAAAATAATGCAACATGTATAAATCAATTATCAGGACTCGCGTACCAATGTATTTGTACACTAGGTAAAACCAAATATTTCAATATTGCAAAATAGAATCTTATCAAATTTTAGATTTTGACGCTTACTCTATTGTATCATGTAGTAGTAACAAAGAAAAAGAGCAACAGTCATTTTTTATTCCATACTCTCGAAACTGACAGAAGCTTTATTTGAGATAATTATATACATTCGAATATTTTCGTTGATTTTCTTCCGTTTAGGGTATGCTGGATCAATGTGTGAATTACAAATAAACACTTGTGTCAGTAATCCCTGTAGCAACGGTGGCACATGTATTGCGGGAATTAACCAATTTTCGTATGTATTGCAGAAGAAAACTATTGTTTTATTGTTTAAATAAGAATTTTTCGTTTCTTTGAAGTTGCATTTGTCCACCGTCTTATACTGGAATCGTATGTCACATCGTTCTCGATCCCTGTATTCAGTATGAATGTGTAGCAGGTATTGCCACACAAACCGCAAACGGTTTGAATTGTTCATGTAGATGTGCTAGTGGTTATACAGGAGTTTCATGTCAAACACCAATTAATTTATGTGATCAAGACTATTGTCTACGTGGCACATGTACATATTTGGGTCCTGGCATAGCTAATTGTACATGTCCAACAAATTATCAAGGATTAAGGTGTGAATCTCTTCTCCTTAATTACTGTAGCTCCTGTCCGTGTATCTATGGTTCTTGCCGGTCACTGTCAAATAGTTACGTATGCGATTGCTCAATCGGTTACACAGGCATTCATTGCGATACAAGACTTGATCTATGTCAACCACAAAATCCATGTCGTTATGGGCAATGTTTACCTAACGAAACTACTGGTTATCATTGCGTTTGTTTATCAGGGGCAACAGGACAAAATTGTACGGAGATTATTGATCGATGTATCGAGAGACCCTGTCAAAACAATGGCGTCTGTATACAAGCACCAGGTGTTCTTAATTCTTATCAATGTGCATGTCTTGCAGGTATTGCTGGCACTAGTGATATTAATCTTCCTCCGGGCATAAAAAGATTATTTCTTTCTAAGAAAATGCTAGATTATTTCAAATGATAGTGTTCATCATAGATAAGCAAAAAAATCATCATAGATATTAAAGAAACAAATGCAACTCTGCATTTTTAATCTGTCATTCATCTTCAAATTTAGGTTATGTTGGTGTTAATTGCGAAATATTAGTTAATCAATGTTCAACGATTACCTGTCAAAATAATGGTACATGCATTAATGTGGCCACAAATCCTCCTCGAGCGTACTGTCAATGTGTTCCGACCTACACCGGTCTGACATGTGAATATTCGTTCCGTGCTTGTACTAGTCAACCATGCAAAAATTTAGCAACATGTATTGATCTCAGTCTCACAACTTATCAATGCATATGCCCACTTGGTTTCTCTGGACAAAATTGTGATGTGAACATTCATGTATGCAGCAGTAGTACATGTAAAAATGGAGGCATCTGTATTGAACCAACTCCCTACTATTATATTTGTCAATGTACATGGCCATTTTATGGACAAAATTGTCAATTGGCTTGTGATCCTTGTTTGAGTTTTCCATGTCGTGGACCAAATTCACAATGTATATCGAGTTTAAACTATTTAAATTATACATGTGTATGTGCTGCGGGATTTATTGGCCCTTATTGTACAACAGTATATAATCCGTGTTCATCAGTTCCATGTCTAAATTCCGGTACATGTATAAGAACAGGTGAGAAATACTTCTATTTCTATATTGTCGTTTTCATTTGGTCATTCTTTGGATAACGAAAAAGTTAGTGCCATTAGGATATCGGACATCAATTTTTTAGGACTAACAACATTTGCTTGTGCTTGTCTACCTGGCTATAGTGGAATGTACTGTGAAATACAAACAAATCCATGCACAAGCTATACATGCGGCAGTGGTGGAACGATGATCACACTTGGATCAACGTCGTGTCAATGTCAATGTCCATACAGTTATTATGGTATCAATTGTCAATTAAATGTGTGTAATGCAAATCCTTGTCAATTAGGTACATGTGTGGCGCAATCAAATTTGACGTACACATGCAATTGTCCTCTAGGATTTACGTCTATTATGGGCGTGTAAGTTTAGCACTATTTATAAGATAAATTGACTATATATAATAAATTTTTCTGATTTATTTAGCTGTAGCGATATCGATGAATGTCAAACGATACCTGGGATCTGTTCTAATAGTGGACGATGCTTGAATTCATATGGGTCCTACCTTTGTTTTTGTCAAACAGGTTATTATGGTTTCAATTGTGAAACATTTGATCCATGTCGTTCGTCACCGTGTCTCAACGGAGGAAATTGTGTAAACATTCAGAATTCTAGATTTCGCTGTGATTGTCCGGCATTATTCACAGGTAAAAGTCATTGAAAATAATATCCTTTTTCTCTGCGTATAAAACTTATTTTTTGTCTAAATGAATTTGAGCAAATATTTTTTCCGATATAAAATATTATCTTACTGGTTTAGAATGATATATATAGTGAGTCCAAAAAATTATTGATTCACCTATATTTTGGGTTTTTTTTCATTGATCATAATAGTTAATAACTTAAGAATCCGAAAAGCGACTCAAGCTGATAGACAGATCTTTAATTACGGAAGATGTGTATGAGAATTTCATCAAAATTGTTAGTAATCGAATATCTAGGAAATCCAAACTCTAGAAAGTCAAATCGCTAATTTGACTGAAAATTGTTTATAAACACCCTAATCAAATATGACAAACATTTCTGGACAACATCAGAAAAAAAAACGTGAAAATATCATTCAGAACAATATCGATAAGATTATTGATTTGATGTCGTTGCGATCGTACATGTCACTGATTAATAATAATTCTACATAAAGTCTCCATCTCAGCATGTAGATCATGCAGTTGTTTACAACAAGCAGATTAGACAAAATGTCAGAAGTACATTATTATAATCGGTATCCCACAAGAAAACTGTAGTAATCAGTAGCAAGATTTTAAAAACGTGTCAATACATATTTTCTCTGGTACTTATGATTCTGTGCTTACAGTAGACGATGGTTGAATTCGTACGGTTCCTGCCTATCCCGTAGGGTTTTCGCATGGTTTTTAAGTAAATCTTCGCAGTATCGTGCAAAGGTAATTTCTTTTAAAGGTGAAAAGAAAAGTCACAAATTTATCAATTTCTTTGTTTTTGATCTGATGTAAGTTTTATTCGTCTTGAATACAAACGGAAATAAATACATCATAGTGTCCTAATTTTAAATCATTGAAAAATGAAAAATCTAGTTTATATGAATAAAACGTTGAATATATAACCTTAGCGTCGTTGTCGGCCGCACAAGCGAATCCACTGTTCCAAGTCTATAAGTAACACAAAGATTGAATTTGTGCAATCAGTACGATATTATCAGTGTCATTTTTTTAATTTAATTTTTATTTTCCTTGGTATTGAAGGATAATAATTCACTGTTCAAAGAAACTTAAATAATTATTCTATATTTCTTATAGGTTAGCAAAGTAATGCATATCAGCTATTTTTTGTAGGAATTCAATGTGAAACTGTTCAACGAGGTTGTTCTAATTACCCATGTCAACTAGGAACGTGTACAGATCTTCCTAACGGTTCATATTTCTGTAATTGTCCGCCTTCCGCAACAGGTAGGTGATAGTATCACTCATTTTTACATTTTTTTCTGATGATCAATTTGCTTCACTTAAGGATATAATTGTGATATGGTTGTCTTGCCATGTGATTCGAGACCGTGTTCAAACAACGGAACATGTATATCAGTATCAGCAACAAATTATACATGCATCTGTTCAGTTTCTTTTACTGGTACAACGTGTCAGCAACAAATTTTTACATGTTCAATAAACACTTGTGTAGGAAATTCAACGTGCGTCGTTGATCAGTTGGGACAACGATGTGTATGCCCTGCTGGACGATATGGAATAAAGTAACGTAACGTGTTTGAAATCTGCATACAGTTGGTGAATACTAGTCGTTATTGTTATAGTTGTGAACAAGTGACAACGTGTTATTCTAATCCTTGCGTTCGTGGTACATGCCGAGATATAGTAGCCAATGGTACCAATACATTTCAGTGTCTTTGCAGTCCGGGATTCGGCGGTATAATATCAAGTAACGGTAAATGTTAGATAAACTTCACTTTTTCTCCTTCTCGTGCACAGGTGCCTCATGTGACACACCAATCGATGTTTGTGCAAGTAGTCCTTGCTTAAATGGCGGAACGTGTAGCAACCGCGGCAATGGAATTTTTCAATGTACTTGTTTGCCTCAGTTTACTGGTAGGTGAAATAAAACTAAACAGAATATGAACTGATGAGTTTTATTGTTAAATTTGAAAAAGGGGTTTATTGTGATCAACCATTATGTGTCCCTGATTCATGTTTGAACGGAGCAACGTGCTCAATAGTAGAAAATGTTCTTCAATGTCAATGCCAGTGTGGATACACAGGTACGTGTTGAACAGACTCAGTTTTATTATAAATGTAACGTATCTTGTTTTTATATCCAGGCCGACGTTGTGAAAATCCAATCGATATTTGTTCAGCAGTTTTATGTCAGAATCAAGCAACACTCCTGATAAATTCGACAACATGTCAATGTTCCTGCGCTTGTTCTCCATCTTTCACTGGAACATTATGTCAAGCATCAGTTGCTTCAATGAATCGTACATATCCTGGTCAAATTCAAGTTCCAGTCGATCGCCTACAAGGTTCATCGTGGGCTTCGATCGTGGATTGTATTGATCAAGTTTGGAATAGTGTCAATACATTGCTTGGTACGAGTCATTATATATTAGCTTACACATTTTAAAACATTTATTATTTTTGTAGTATGCACAGCTCCTTATAATCTTGTCCAACCAACCGTATTTTATCCGTATTGTTATCGTCTTAATCCACAAGCATCACTAATTCGACAAACAGAATCGATTCAAGAATGTTCCACACAAAATTCACAACTAGTATGGTTTCAATCACCTGGTGAATTAACTGAACAATTGGTGCCAGCTATATTTGCACGTGGTTTAGGACGAGGTAGAAAATTTATCTATTAATCTTGTAATGAACTAACTGTTATCAATGCGCTAGATTTTTGGACAAGTGGTATATTTGATCCAATATTAAACCGTTGGCAATGGCTATTATCGGATAACAACTCTCGAATTGATATTGATCCGACGATATTAACACAGTTTAATATAGATTCAAGAGGTAATAAGTATTCAGCATTTTTCTCCCTGTTCATTTCTTTGTAAACGATTAATACATTTTAGTCGGACAATCTCTTCATGTTACATTTTCTCAACCAACTAGTGCACGGCTAGTTGCTAATTCGCCTTCTGAAAATTATGTAACTGTTTGTAAATTGGCCGCAAATCAAATATTTTTAAATAGTTTAACGCGTGCAATCGACTTAACATCATACAGAGATGGTTTCAATAATCAGTATGCATTAATCTGTTTGTACCTAAAATTTTCTCATATTATACGTGATAATTGTCTATCGTAGATCCCAAGTGATTATTTATCGTTTCAATTATATAATCTATCCTAATGTGCCATCAACAGTGTCTATTCAACAACCTACAGTCGCAAATTATCAAGAATTGTGTGGAGTAGCTAGTGAACCATCATCCTCGGTCAATCCCTATACTATAGATCTATGTGATTATTTTGATTCAATTAATAACACAAATGTGCAAAATATAATGCAAGGAATTAGTCACTACTATACAGTGAGACGATCTTCCGTATACACTTCGCGTATGTGGTATAGATATGAATTATTATAAATAATCACTTATTTACATTTCATATTCTAGAACAATGGACAGCAATACCGTTTACCGTACAACATTATTTGACAACAACCGGGTACGAAAATATAATCCGGAAACGTTTTGATCAAATATTTTTAAAAATTATTTCTATTTCTAGAGAAATTACCACAAGAATTCGTTTTGTAATAACAAGCAGTTCAACTGTATTGGGATCAAATATTGAACCATTAGCACCTTCCATTGATCTTTTGAACACAATCAATACTCTTTCGTCACACACCTATAGTT
The DNA here is from genome assembly GCA_905250885.1 of Didymodactylos carnosus. NCBI lineage: Eukaryota > Metazoa > Rotifera > Eurotatoria > Philodinida > Philodinidae > Didymodactylos > Didymodactylos carnosus. The sequence continues at coordinate 8,984 of CAJNOQ010003690.1, forward strand.
CATGTACACCATATGTATCCCTCAATCTACTTTTACCATTGAGAGTATGTTTACCATTAGCAGAAATACCATTGTGGACAACAGTTATCAGAGATGCAATTGCAACAGCAACCGGTAAGTGTAAAAATAACCACATTATTCTCCATACCTCTTATCTTTTTAAACTTACTAACACTTAGGTCAATCAACAATGAATATAATGTTGGAAGGCATTAGAGAAGGATTTACACCATCCGGGTATAATGAGACTGCTCGAACCTTTTATAAATTCAAGCATAACTGGTAAAGTTATTATTTTTTTTTTTAAGACAACCAGCAAATATTGTTTATTATTTATTAACTGTCAACGGTTCAACATGGAATTATACACAAAATAGAGCCTTGCTTAACATGGCAACATTGGAAGCGTATATTGTACAATACAATAGCTTTCTGATATGTCCAAATCAAACAACTATTTTACCTACACAATACAGTATTCATGATTATAATTCTCCATGTCCCACACCAGTATTGTAAGTATTGCATGAATTTTAAGTTTGAGCGTATCTGAAAAATAAACTAGTAATATCTTGATTATTTTCGAATATACAAGATTTAGTGTTAATAGTCAAGATGATTATACTTATTCAATCGTTCAAACTCCTGTCCATGTTAGAGATCGATCACAGTCACCACAAATTCGATCTGAGCGAACTTTTAAGGAAATAGTGAACATACGGAAGAATAGTTACGATAGACTTTTTAATGGACTATCTATGTGTATCAATGTTCACGAGATGTAGCCTCTGATTTTTAACACCGTGAGTGGGGGTGGGGATTTCCTGAAAGAAAATTAGCGAGCACTCACGCTCTGCGAGAGATGCGAATGCGATGCGAAGCAACTCTAATGTATTTTATGGTTTTCTAGTTATGGGATTAATAGAAATATAAGGTCTCAGTATTACTGTTAAGTTCAACTTGTGTCTAAAATATGTATTTGTGGTAATAATCAGTTGTTATATGAAAAGTTCAGCTAGTATTTCACAAAAACAAGAAATAAAATAGAAAAACAGGTATCTGTAAATAACAGTGTAGTAGATGTAGCTTTCTACTCCTCAAATAAGTTTATTATTCAGATTTACGTGAGTGGAGACGAGATCAAATTGTCGAAAAATTTCTCTTTTTCCCTGTGTTAATTACTTCCTTTCCTTAATATGATACTCTCGCACCTGAATTTGTAGAAGTAAAGCCCTAAATTAATTTCTTCTTATTTCTGTAGCTTTGAGTTGACAATAAATATTTAGGGCTTGTATTGTAAATTCTATAACTTTGCAAAGAAAGATCGTTTAGAGCTGGGAGAAGTCTCATTGTAATCAGAAATGTGCGGGCTACAAGCATGACTCATTACGAAAAGCTTTAGTTATTTTTCAGAGTTTCTGAAAAACTGGTTTTTCAGAAAATCGGGTCTTCAAAGCCCTAAGGACAGTTCTCATATTCATATTCGGAATCAGCATCATCGATAACCTATAACCCACTTTCGTTAAAAAAGCGAGGGGGTACTTCAAAACGTTTCCTCCTCTGATTAATTATCGTTTTTTTGAAAAAATTACAAGTCCCCAACGATTGAATCACCTACTTTAGAACGTCCTAATTATGAACTGAAACATCTATAAAGACTCAAAATAGCTCATTTATTAATTTAGATACACCACTTCGTACACGCAGTTCAATTTTCAAGGCACTATCTATAGTTTTTGAGATAATCGTTACAGAAATGACACACTTTTTCCCGTAGAAAGACGCAGTTTATTACTAGAATGCGGTTTTGCTTCGCACCGCATTCAAGAAACGTTATAAAGGATTCAGAACAATAACTGGGAATATAAATTATTTGCTTCTGTCAAATATTAATAGGCGTATTATTTGAAGGTGACAAAATGTAATCTAAAGTAAAATTATTATTTCAGATTACAACGACAATTAAACACAGCAATACAACAAGCTGGCATTATGAATGTCAATGTATCGGTGTTGGGTATTGAAGAAGCGATGGATAATCGAGGGTAAAGTTATTCTATAAGAATTAGATTTAGATATTATTTGGTATATTATTTTAGACAGGTGTATCGATTACCACTGATTTACATTCAACAAAATGGGAATTGGTTAGATGCTTCATTGCTAGTAAATAGCAGCTGGATAAACATATTTCGTTCGGCTCAATTACAGCGTTTAACTATGCGTGTATATCGATTAGCTAAAGCATTTTCGTATTTTTATTCAAATAAATTATCATCGACTGATCAAGATTATTTACAACGATTAATTTTAACATTATACAATTTAAAAGGTAAGAAATAAGAATGAAAATCGATTTCAATAACCACAAATCCGATCTGCCACAAAACTTTTAGAAAACGGCGCGCATATTGAAGAACAGTGACGATAGACTTTTTTATGCTTTTTTCTATTATATGATCATAGTCAAATACAATTAAATATAGATTTTTTATGATAGATTTTCGTTAATTGTATATCTTTATATCTGTACACATCAACAAATTTATGTGCTTCTTTTTCAGCTTCTGTAATAACGAATAACGTACAAATCCTCCTTGAAGATCCATATTTAAACACCAGGTACATTTTACTACATTCAAAAAAGTTCCATGGCTACTATTAATTATTTTATTTTAGTTCTAATGCCATCATAAATCGTGTCTACGTCTTTGCATTTTACAACGATCAAGAATTTGATGGTCGACTTGTTTCACCATTAGTTATTGGTAAAAGCCAATTTAATGGTCCATATATTCTTCAAACACCGTTAACCTATGTTTCAAATCAAATACCATTTTATGTAATTAAACAACGTGATACACAACAAATAACATTGACTGGCAAAGTTGGACAATCATTATCTCAAGCAGCATTAATTGATTATTGGCAAAATCCAATAAGACAAGGTAAAACATTTTGTCATATTCGAAAAATAAAAAAAATGATATGTATATTTTTAATTATATAGGTTTAAACACGACAACGGTTGTTATTCTACGAAGAGATCAAACAGTTTCATCACAAGGGTAAATATAAAATAAATATGATTTTAAAACTCTATTTCTAATGGAAACTCTTTTCTATCTTTTTAGTCAATATTACACTACAATAACATATATTGTATCGCAAGGTGGCACTACAATACCACCAGGTTGTTTCAATCCCGCATTATTACAATCATTGAATGGTCCATGCGGTGGACCAAATACTTATGTTAGTCAAATACCGTTTACATATTCAACATCGTTTATTGATTTACGTGGAAATTATAATCAAGTAGACTTAGAACAAGATAACTTCATTGCCATATTAAACACGGCATTACAACGATTAGGAATTACAAATGCAGGTAAATAATAGATATGACCCTGATCATCACACTTAATTCATGTATGAGATTTAATAGTGTCAGAAACATTAAAATTTTACTACTTTTTTCTTCATCAACGTTAACTCTTCTCTCCTCTTCCCCCCCCCCTAGCCATCAAGATCTCTGTTGACAAAAATAGTATTTTTCCCGTCGCTCTGTAGTCGAGATACATAACATGTATAAATTTAGAAAAGTCAAAAAATTGAACTTTGTTTTAGGATCCTTTTTCTCCTTACATGCAGGATACTTTCTCATGACGCGTATTACCATATATTGGTTAAAATGTTTACTGTTCAATTAAACAACTTTAGTAAATTTTACAAGAAATAGATAGGCAGTAGTTTGTAAAAAAAAATCGCATGGTCACTGGAGTAACCATTGGGAGGAGAGAAAGTGAAAATGACTTTTATTAAGTACATATTTTATTGTCTGTATATAACGCTTGCTAATTGTAGATAAGGTTAATTATAAATATAGAGATGTCTATGTCAGATCTTCTTAAACTTTTTCGTATCAAGTTTCTGTGTTGGTTACTTTTTCTCTGTTCTACCCATCTACTTGATCTGACCATACTATTAGCATATTGAGTACACCAAGGACCAATTCTAATGGCCATTCTTTTAGTAGCTCAGCTGCAATCGTTATGAAGGGTAAAAATTTAACCAATTTCTTTGCTTTAGTGTCAAATATGTTTGTTGAATCGCGTTTTGGTTTGGATATGAGTGTAGTCACACGTGTGTATACATTCTATATTGCGCCTGATCAAAATATAACCCAGAATATATTGCAAACACAATTACAGGTTAGTATGAACGTTGTCCGTCCGAAAAATTGTAAAATCTTTTTAACACGTTCATTTCAATACAACCTTCGACGTTTTTTTTAGCCCCCTCTGTTCACGACAATGCAATCAATTAAATACAGTTTATTTAATGGACAATCGATTGCTCGTACAGACGTTGATCAATATATTTCAAATGTAACTTTACCATTAACAACAGAACGACGTCAAGAAATAGAAAATTATTTAACATCATATAATAGCCGTAAAATTTTTCATTTTTAGACTTAAATACATTATTTAGTGGTAATCTTTGCTTTAGAATATGGTATTGCAAAAATTATCTATGCTGAAAATATTGATGGTAATCAGACACGATTTTATTTTGTGGTAAGTGAATAAAATATTCTCACATTTTCGATACCATTTATTTTGATTTATTATTGTAGTTTATAAATGGAACACAATTGTTAACACGATGTGATATTGATATCTATTATCCGGGTGTGGATGGAAATCGTGATAATACCTATCATAGTATCTTTCTTGAACGAAATGCTTTTGTCTCACAGCCAGCTGCATTAGCTGATGGACTTGCTCAAGTTTGGACAAATCAAAATACAGGTATGAAACTTTATTTTGTACATTAACATCTTGTTGTATCTTTTAAACTTTATAGGAATTAGTGGAGTCATACCAGGACTATTGTATGTTCAATTGAAAAATCAAGAACAATATATTTGTCAAGGAGGGTATGAAAATATTTTTCCTAAATTCTTATTATTCTATTAATAATTTCTTTGATTATATTTCAGACGAAGATCTGTACGTGTGGATTATCTTATTAAAACATCATCTTCCATTATCAATGTGAACACATTAATAACTCCTCCAAACATAGCTTTTGAACAACTCTATGGACAATATGTCAATGTATGAATAAATTTCATATTACATTGTTTATAGTTTAGTTTTCTTCTGTTTTCAGATGAGTCGATGTTATTCGTATCGTGCTCATTGGATTTATTCAACAGAACCTCGTTTTTCAAATGAAATTATTCGTATTACATTACAAAATGCATGGCGTCAAACAAACAGTAAGTCTTTCGAGTTATCAGACCAAAAGTCATTTCTTTATTTTCTACTAATATTAAGAGTTTATTGATTTCCTTTCTCATACAGCAATTAGTAAAAATGAAAGTTTCATATTTAGATAATTTATCCATTGATGTGTCACCTGATTTTCTAATTGATCAAACATATTTGACTAATTTAAAGTAAGCATAGTCGAAGGACTATTTCTCGAGCAATCAAAATTTTCTATTCCGTATTTTTTTTCTAGTCAATCACTTACACGTCTCATGTACACAGTTAATATTAATGGTTCAGATGTAACAGCTTTAATAGCTTCACAACCATCTAGAATTACTTTATCAACTCTATATACGGGCATTCCATTTAAACGATATTCAATTTATATTGATGGTAGTAGAATAAATTTAACTAGTCCAATAACATCACAAACGATGAATCAAGCAATAAGAACGAGTTGGTCAAAAGCAAATGGAAATTTATTTACATCCAATGATTTAATTATTAATAGTATTAATAGTACAATAGTGGAGTAAGATTAACTTATCCCATTATATTCTCTTAAATCAACTAATATGATATTTTCAGTAATGGTCAAACAAAAGTTGATTATACCATTGGTTTAAAAAATTCTATTCACTCAGATATTGGTGATTATGTTCAACCATCTGAACGTCTTTATACACAAATATTTAATCAATCATTATTGTCAACACTTGTTTACAGTCGATATATAAATAGAGATAGTAATCAAGTATCAGGAACAGAAATAACAAGTTTATCACCATTTTATGGGGTAAAAATAGTTTATTACGATAAACAAATGAAGATGAATATAAATGTACATAATTTATTCATTTTTATTTTTTAGTTGGAATGGTGGATAATACTAGTTATCGTTCTTGGTGCTTTAATGTTATCAATTCTATTTTGTCTACTCTGTTATTTATGTTACAGAAGACGGTAAGTGAAAAAGATGAATTGATATTTAATATTCTAATTGCAACATTAACAAATAACTACTTTTTATTTCTGTTGAAAAAGTTCTAACGTATAAGTTTCAAAATATTTTCTTTTAATGATAATGCATTAACACAAAATACTTTTATCATTTTATTATTTTTTTGATCATCAAGGTCATTCAATCCACTTTGTAAATCTAAATCCATTATTCATGTTCTTGGTCAAGATAACAGTGCTTTACTTACACGACCGACACGTACATCATCTTTGCTACTCGATGAGACAGTTCTTGCCGCTTCACGTTTAACTCCATTATTATCCATGCAAACATATGATGGACCTTATCTATCTGAGCATTATCATTCTCCTATTCGACGTAGAAGTTTAATTGAACTATCAGACCGACCACAACAACAACAATTGTCGTCTACCATAGATAGAACTGTAAATGCACCATTGCCACCACCGTTGCATGTTCGTCGAATATCATCAAATACCATCGACATCAATGAAAATGATTGGAGTGGTTTAAATCGTTTGATGACATACAATTACAATCCGTACATTTCATCACAAGAACAACATCTCGTAGTCTCTTCCACGACTAATGATGATGATATAAGAAGAAGTTTATCATTAAATGGATCATTATCAGATGTAATATTGACAAAAAAAGGACATCAGTTGTAGTATTATCATTTTTATTTCTAATCAAATTTTTTTTACATATATTTTTACGCTTTCTTCTTCATATGACAATCTTTGCTTTATGCTTTTTTTTTTGTTTTTGTTTGGAGTAGAACTAAGTTGTTAGAATGGTATGACTTTTTTTTGTAGACAGGAAAGAAAATATGGTGAAGTGATTATTCAAAACGGTACACGACTTCGTCGTAAAGATTATTATAAAAATTATCGGTCAAAAATGTCATTAACTGATTCAAATTCGAGTTTAACAACAATATTTCATCGACCAAAACAGTGTCCAAATCGTTCACCGTCCAGTAGTTTTAGATATATACTACCGTTTGATTCAAAACGTACAAGAAAATCGATTGATAATATCTCGAATAAGAAGAGTGTTTACACCATACGCGATGTACCAATCAATCCAGTTTATCACTTATATCATGAACCATTATAAATGGTTACATAGAACAGTATACAGGAGTTTGTTATAGTTCTAGTTGTTTTTTTATAACGTTGTTATTTGATGTTTTTCAAAAATAACAAATATTTTGATATAAAATAAAAGGTGCTACAAAAAGTCTGAGCATACAAACCATATGAGATCTTCATTCATTTCTTTTTTTGTACAATAATGTACAATATTTGGTTACTCTTCGTCCATACATTAAACTACACAACAAATTCTAATTTAAAACGAGATTTTGAAAAGTAACGACCACATATAATACGTAAAAATCAATAAGTGAACAGAAATATTTACAACAAGATCGAAAAAACGCATGATGTCACCGAACATTTCTTTTCACTTTAAATTTATCTGTAAATGTCATCATTAGACTGAATGAAACAACTCACTGACCACTATAAAAGTAATGTCTATTAGACATCAGTAAATTTGAAGAAAAGTTAGGTAACCTCTGACATCTCATGTAGAAAAAAGTTCGTATTTACATTAAAAATTGAATACAACAAAAGAAATCGATTGAATATAATTTCATACGACCGGGATCATTAAAGAATGATTATCAAGTGTCACATTTTCAAACTTTAAATTACTTTTATATTTGTCAGATAAACGTTGATAAACTGATTTTAATTTAAATTCTGTAATTGGTTCATCATATTGTTTTAATATCATTTCATATTCATCAATAATTTCATTCATTGTTAAATAGGTTCCACTTTCTAATGTTAACCATAGCCATTTACACAATTCATCAAAACTATTTTGATAGTTATTGTCAAGATTATGTTCTGGAAGTGTATTATCGTTATCTGATGTTATTATTGGAAAATTACACGGTAAACTATAAAATTTTTCATAACATTTTCGATGAACGTATGTATTAATTATTGAATGTTCAATTTCTTCATTATAATAATAGTAGTAGCCTCGCATTAATTTTTGCTCTGCACGTCTCGTTTTAACACGAACAGACGTTTTTTTACCAGTTTTTATTTTTAAATCACATAGACAACATATACGAAGAGTTTCATACCATCGATCTTTATGTTTACGTGGATGCATTAGCAAGGTAATTATTTAATATATTATTTTATTATTTTTGATATTTTCTTTTCTTCATCTAAAATAAAAGTTGATTATTTAGATTTTTTGGAATTGTGTATGACAAAGAGATCACTAGCCTTCTAGATAATTCTTATCCAAGGATCAGAAGTGAAGACTATGAAACAGGTTTGACGAAGAGATTGAAACTTTAGATTCAAAATTTTTAATATTTGAAAAATTGAAATATTGTGATTTGTAAGTATTTATTACAAAATATCTCTTGTTCAATTTATCTTTTGTATGTGCATGAAAGATGAAATCCAAAATGAAAGAAATGTGTTGAATAGCAAAAGTAAGTAACAATGTTGTGAGACCTATCTATCAATGGTTAAAGAAACAGATAATTTGACAAAAAACAAACCAATAGAAATTTGATTGTTGTCCTCATCAGAGCCATATAAAGATGTTGTTATAAGAACGCACTATATATGAATGATAATGTGTGAGCAAATTATATACAGACCTCTGAACTCTAAGTGAAGATTAAGTCCAGGTGTGTCTTGAGGATCTGTTTTTATAACCATCAAAGCAAGGCGGTTAAATGGAAACGGAGCCAGACAAAAGACTGCAAAGTGAAAAATTTTTCGCGACTCATTTTCAAATCGAAGCAAAGAATTTTCAAAATTAGAACCGAGCAGGCAGTGTGTTACCGCAGTGCGCCTCGGATTAATTCAGAGATTATTTTGGACTGAATCATGTAAGTTTTATTTTAATTAGTTGTTTTAATTGTCTCCAGTTTTATTTCCCGATCTTTTTGATTGTTAGACACAGTGGCGGCGCGAAGAAGTTGGAGCAGGAGGCTGTAGTTCCCAAAATCGTAGTAAGTCCAAAAACATTTTCTGACAAGTTTTATAGACGATACAAAACTCGCCACTTTTTCATTTTGAACATACTGTTGTATAATCAGTTACCATCACATTTGTAGACACACGAAGAAAACTATATTTTTTGTTGCTCCTTCGCATAGTGTATTCAAAAACAAAAACAATACAAAACAAAATACTAAATTCTACGATCAATTGTTTTTTTGGAATTTTTGCTCAGTGTTACTCCACTCAGCCAATTAATAATTCTAATCCGGACTTGTACTTGTCCATCTCTTGGGGGAGGCGGTGTTCTACCGTGTGACAGTACTTTCGTCACGTTAATTTTCGTCAATTTAAGGTAAATTTAAGGTCACATTTGTGCAACCCCACACTTTAGTCACAAAAAGTGGTGAACTTGCGTAACCAACTGTGTAACATACCTACAATTATCGTCACACCCCATCGCGAACTTTCGTCACAACCCAAAAAGAACCCTTGTCACAAAAGGGGTTAACTTTTGTAACCACTATTTAAAGCTAGATAAACTTTCGCCACATGACGAAAGAACTTTTGTCCTAGAAAACAGTCACTGGACATACATACATAGCAGGTGATTGTTTTCTTCTAACATGTATATGTAGAATAGAAGAGATATACACAGATCATTTCTCCTGTATATCAACATAACGTGAAGAGCTTTTTTACATGCAATTTTGTGCAGTTCTCCATTGATTTTTTATTTTTTCAAAAAGAATAATGTGATCGAAAATAAATAATTTAATGCAGAATAAGTACACAGCAGTTTTAATTAAAATGCGAGTCAACAGAAGTTGAGTGGTGTGGGGCGAATCAAGAATAATTTCGCGATCATGCCAGTATTTGTTGAATACCTTTTTTAATCTTAGAGATCTTTTTGCGTGCGTTGGCAGTCATATAGACAAGGCTCTCATTGATACACTTGTGAAAAATCGGCTTAAAATGCTTCAAAGTATCAGACTTCCAAGGGTTTGACTGGTTCGCCCCACAGCTTTTCTTGATTCGTCCCGCTTGGGGTGATTCAAGAAAACATATAGCTCTGGGTGGGGTGAATCAAGAACACTCGTTAAAATAAACCGTATTTTTTAACTTTTGTAAAAT
>CAJNOQ010003691.1:0-19423 GCA_905250885.1 Didymodactylos carnosus
AATGAGAGTATACTAAGTAAAAATAAGAATAGAACATTGGCAATATTAGGTAATGTTCGTAGAATATTTCGAATTATACGACGAATCTAAAAAGTATTCGGTACCCTAGTAGAGATCTAGGAATTCTCCGGACAAGATCCTAGACATGTCCATCTTTCATGAATAATTATCATCGCTTAGTTATCTCTGATACTTTTAAAGAAAAACTTACAAAAAAAGTTGAGAGAGAAAGATTGAATAAAATACTATAGTTTATCAAATCTTTTCACCCAATTCCGTCCACTCTCAAGTACATATAAATTATAGCTCGAATCAAAAGCTATATCAACAGGATCGTCCAAATGAGACAGAATGATATCGCCTGTGGCATTCGCATCCGCCAGAGAGAACATTTTTATCACGCCGTTCATTTGCTGAGCTACTAGAAAGTTGCCTCGTCCATCCAGTTTCATAGCTCGAGGAATCTGAAAGTCTGACGAAATATCTGTACTGACATTGGATCCAGGTGGATATTTAAATAGGGTATCGAAAAAATCCAGTACAAAAACATTGCCTTCTTCATCTACATTCACGTCTTCAGGAGACCCTCGTACTGTGATGACATATAAACTGTTATTAAACCCGCCTGTGGAGCGCCACACAACTACCCGCTGGTTGTTGCCGTCTGCCAAATAGAGGAGATTTTGCTTAGCATCTAGATACATTCCATTCATCCAAAACATCGTATTGGAAGCAAAGCCCGGTACGCCAGTTCCGGCTACTGTGGTTCCCTCCTTTGAACCGCGAGGAAAACGTTGAACACGATAGTTCCCTGCATCACCGACATAGATATTTTGGTTGTAATCAACTGACACTTTAGATGGTCGATTCAACAGAGTGGAACTAGATCCATTTATACCAGTTGTACCTGCTACTATGGACGGCCATCCATAGAGAGGATATTTCATGACACGATGATTACATGTGTCTGCAATATACAAGTCATCATGAATGTCAATAAACATTCCGCGAGAACAGAATTGTAGTAACTCCGAACCAGGACCATCCATTCCAGCTACAACAATTCCTGTTTCGTTCCATAACGGTATGCCTATAACAATAAAAATTTCTTAAGAAAATTTAACGTTCCACTTTTAGAAAAACATTTCACTAACGTTTGACGTTCTTGATAATATTGAGCCCGAGCTGTACATTAAATAAGCGGTTGTTGGTAGATTAAATGGGCTTGCTGAAAGAACCGGTCCTTTCATTGCTTCTTTTCTAAAGGTGTATTTAGTTCAAGCTGACAAGAGTATCTCCCGAGGTGTCCAAAAGCTTGTGGCGGGAGACTATGTCGACGAGATAAGGCTTACAAAATAAGGTAGAGCGGACCTTATCGGAGCGGTTCCTGGTACTTGTGCATGCAAATATTTAAAGACGTATGCTGATTTTTCCGCTGGTAGGCGGTTTTTAAGCGGTAAGTGACTTTCGAATTTCGACCCAAAACTTTGCACACACTCGAGAAAAATCGTCCTTTAGTTTCAGGTCAAATAAAGATTTCTTCATGGCCCTATGAATTTTGCAGAAAACAACTTTTTCTTGAAGTGGCATTTTCCAAATTCGTAAGTCGTTTGGCCTGAAACTAATGGACGATCCTCTCAAGTGGATGCAAAGTTTTAGGCCGAAATTCGAAAGCCACTTTCCGCTCCCAGTGGAAAAACAATCATACGTCTTTAAATATTTGCATGCACAAGTACCAGGAACCGCTCCGATAAGGTCCGCTCTACCTTATTTTGTAAGCCTTATCTCGTCGACATAGTCTCCCGCCACAAGCTTTTGGACACCTCGAGAGATTCTCTTGTCAGCTTGAACTAAATACACTTTTAGAAAAGAAACAATGAAACTGGGTTTTTGGTGACGTCATAAGGACGCTCCATTCTAGTGAGCGCTGCACAAACTCATATTTTTTGTGCCCGTCCAAGCTGCCCCAGTATTTTGTTTTTAATTCTGCAAAAAAATTCTCCGGAGGTAATGTCTTTTCCTTTAAAATAGTGGCAGTTTAGGAGAGTATGTTTAAAAAACTCAAACGAACGTGTATAAAAACTTATTGGGAGAACTTTGTTTGGATTTGTCCTTCTCTCGATCCCGTGCAGCCCTTGTTGTAGTGCTACGTGTATTTTTATTAATAATTCCTCTTGTTATTCCACCTCTCCTATCCTAGATACCTTAATCAAACGGAGTTTTTATTTTGTTACAAACTTTTGCACTAGCAATGCTTTTTTTTCATGTATCCATGGCTATGCCAGAATAAACTGAACTGAAGTGAACTATTTATTAACTCTTGATTTGGTAAATAAAACACGAACACCGTTCCACATAATGGTACATTTCATAAAACTAACCGAAAAAGAAAGAAGGAAAAGGCCAAGCAAATCAAGCCTCTAGCGATGGTAATGTCTTTCGCCTCATTGCGCACAATACCACTTTATACAAAATGGGTTTTCCCTGTTGAAAAAGTGACGAGTCATTCGATGATAGGGCAAAATTCTGTTCGTTTTCGTAAATTTTTAACAATTCTAGGATTTAAGTCATAAGAATGACGCGTTCCGACCCTCTTTGGTCGTCCTTGAAGTTTAAAAAATGGACGAAAGAAATAGGCATAACCAGTCTCGATTTAAATATACTATCTATTTTAATTTGGAAATTGATCGAATGAAATATCAGGTTCTACCTGTTCAGAAAGGGCAGGACAGGACTGTGAAAAAAGAGAATAAACATAACATACCGTTTGAAAAAGAACAAAGGACACCAAGTACAAATTGTACAATGACAATGAATACTCGCATTCTAGATGATTAGATTAAATCTTGGTTTTCTTCTCGTTTATATAAGAAATTGCGACAGTGTTATGCGCAATTCCACACCGCCATTGCAGTTGCTTTCTCCTTCTTTGCAAGGTATACAAATAATAATGACACATTATTTTCCTTCCTTTTTTTAAAACCACTTTTGTACATAAGAGAGAGTGCGTAATTCCGCGTCAGTATCACACCAAGTACAAATTGTACAATGACAATGAATACTCGCATTCTAGATGATTATATTAAATCTTGGTTTTCTTCTCGTTTATATAAGAAATTGTGACAGTGTTATGCGCAATTCCACACCGCCATTGCAGTTGCTTTCTCCTTCTTTGCAAAGTACACATATAATAATAACACATTATTTTACTTCTTTTTTTTTAGAACCATTTTTATACATAAGAGAGAATTGCACAACAGTGTGTCAGTTTTATGGGAAGGGTGAACAATCTCCCGGTTTTTTTATATATTGTAGAGCTCGGCGAGTTACGTATGTAACCAAATTTTCATGAATTTTGAACGTCGTGGTCAATAGATATTGAATTTATAAAAACGCTTTTCGGCTGGGAGCTCTGGAGAAAGAAAAAAGTATTTTGAATGATAGAATGTGCAGGTTTCCGGACAAAGCACCGGCCCCCTCGAAAAAGTGTCGAAACAAAAATTGTAGAGGACATTCTGAGATCCAACGTTAACTAGTTTAAGCTACACATTCAATGGGATTTGTAATTTTAAAGTTCAAGTTTTTAAAAATGAGGCCCGGTTTGCTCCAGATCGAGCCGTCGCAAAATCGTGATTTTGGCCAATTTTTACCAAATCTCAATATCGGCGGACTCTCCTGAGCGAAGGGAGCATTGTGAGAAGCTGAAATTTTTACCAGAGATACGGCTGACAAAATGCTCAAAAAATGCCTGTCTTTTCCAGGTATTAATCAATATTTGCCACTGACCAAAAGTTCATTCGTTCGAGCTGATTTTTTTCTGGATTTACCTGTCTACTTCATCTACTTATGGTAAAAATTTCAGGTCAAACGCATGTACCCTTGCCAAGATGTAGATGTTGCAAAAAAAACAAAAAAGGTGCTCATTTCGCTGTTAGGATTCCCGGCAAAATTTTAAAATTGCCTAGCGACAACTCGGCAACTACGAACAAAGGCCATCCGAGTTCTATTTTTCTCTCTCTCTCCAGCTGATCGAGAATTTTGACTTTGTGGGCTAACTGTCCATGTGTAAACCACAAGGGATACCACAAGGGTACTATTTTGAATTTTGGTAGGGTGAAAGGCGGTTGGTCTTAACTTCCATGTTATATCTTGGAGCTTAAATCAAAGGAAAAAATGAACAGATTACTCATAATTCGCAAAATAGTAGAAACTACTCGAAGTCCAGGGAAAAAATGACTTACGTTCAATTAGATAATGTTCTGTTCGGATCCACCGTCATGTCTTCGTAAAAAGTTTCGGACATCAAGAAGGCGTTAGAGTAGGATAAAAAAAGAATGGAATCATTGATGAAAGATACATGACAAATTAAAACTAAATAAGCGCCGATGGCAGACACGCTAACGTGTCCAATTATTTTCTTTATAATGAGGATCGCATGCGCTTTCTTCATGCAACACACGCTGTTAGGGGCTTAGCACAAAGAGAGAGAGGTAAGGGACACTCTATCAATAATGTCTCCTTTTTTCGAGCAAGCATCTCTCTATCAGCTCACATTCTTTCACATTTTGGTTCCCCTTTAAGAAGTCTTCCTTTTTTACTGGGTTCTTATATTTTGTCCTAAGAGGGTACACAAAAAGGTAACCTCACGTTTGTTTACCATGCCTCCGCCCTAACTAGTTGCTTTTCGTCACTCTTTTCGCTGATCTTCCCCTAGAGGATAATTTCCTTTCTGAACAGCCCCGAAGTGGTTCAGTTACTTGAATGCAAACTTCGTTTTCGTTTTGTTTCGATCTTCAATATCAACTTGAAAATTGAATTGAACAGAAGCTCTCGAGGTTACCGTTCGTCGACGAAACCCATCGTACGGTGAAGCGACAATGTCCGTCAATGGAACAATTCTTTCCTGTTCACTTCGTTTCTTTGTCAATTCTCGATTGATCTTTGTTTGTGAAGAGATTTGGAAGTGGGTGAAGACATTCCTGAGGGTGAGACTACTGCAAGGGGGAAACAGCGTACTTTGTACTTGTAATTAATTTTACTGTAAAGTACTTGAGCTACTTTAAGGGACTTTTCTGTAATTTCAAAGTACTTTGGCGTAATTTTAAAGTACTTCGGTGTACATGAAGTACGCTGTTTCCCCCTTGGACTACTGTCAAACATCGTTCCAAGACCAAACACTTGTGATTGTTGAAGGAAGTTGCAATGCTCCGTTCTCATGGACACTTAATCGTGGAACTCTTCAATTCGTTTACTCACAACAATTTGTTTCCCGCGACTGATTTCCGAATGCTCAACTCCAGAAATGCTGCCAACGAACGACAGTGTCAGATATCAAAGCAGACACATTTATTCAAAGGACAATAACTGACCATTTCTCTAACCTTTCACACACACCTTGAAAGATCTTCTTGAGATTGCTGCTCTGCTGATATGCATTTTTGATGTGAGATCAGTGAACTAATGCTAGTTGCTTTTCGACGATCCAGTCAGTTTTTCATTGTTTGAGTTGATTTGAGTTCTTCGTCCGTTTCGATTGGTTGGTTTAAGCATCCCATTGTCATGTGCTAGTGGATATTTGTATTCGTCTGATCAGTTTGATTGCTTTGTTCTTTTCTCAAATGTCGATGGGACGAATGAGATGATGGAAATTTTCAAAGAAAGAGCACTATTTTCTTGACTCTGACGTTTTCCATTGATATTCGGATGTTTACAATGTCCAGACAATGCCTATGTCGCAAAAACCGGATCCGTTTTCTCGATAAACCAAGGTATGGGCAGAAACCGGCAGTTTTGACCGGTGAACCGGCCGTTTCAACGGTAAACACGCGAATGTAACAAATCGTTGGTTAACCACTAAAAATCACCGAGAAATCGAACACACAAACGCAGAAAATCTGCGCCGGTTGCTAAGCGTGAGATTTTCTCGTTTTCATCATTCAAAATGTCCGATAGTATTGTTCAGCATCGAAGTGTTATTTGCACACATGTCGCTGCGAAATGAAAACGAAAAAATGACGTTAAAATCGATGTCTGTGCAAAAGCAGAATTTGAGAAATAGGGGTGGGTGAAAGATGAGCACGAAGAAACTTGAGCACCAGGAAATATGGGCACTAGGAAAATTGGGCACGAGGAAAGTTGAGCACGGGAAAGTTGAGCACTAGGAAACATGAGCACAAATTTACAGTTTATCCATTAGATTTTTCGTATCAAAAACAGTTGAAAAGATTTAAGAGAAAGTTAATTTAATCAATTTATTCAATATACTATTATATGAAATATTAAATTTTTTATTAGATGATCAATAAAGAAAGAAATATTTATTTTATAAGCAAATATTATGTGCAATATTATTTAGTTGCATAAGAATATCATCATGTGGATGCAATAAAAGATTTAAAAGACGTCGTTCAAACCGTTCATTTGTTTTACTTTTATGTTTTGGTGCTTCACCACTATTTATATCGCCAAGTGCAGTCAATAATGCTTCGATCGCTTCAGAATTAGCTGCACTTTCACCCATTCTACCGAGAGCTTGAGCTGCATATCTTCTGATCACATCATCCTTATCCCCGAGTGCAGTCAACCATGTTTTAATCACGTCAGACTTAGCTGTAATTTCAGCCATATTGCCAAGAGCTATAGCAGCATTAGGCATGCACCGGTTTTCTTACGCATATATCTAAACCGACTGAATTCCTTGTTGAAATATTTAATTTTCCTTCTTCACTTGGCTGAGAAAAATACCAAGAAAATAAAATTTAGTTTTTACAAAGCCGGCCTTGTCAAGCAAGACCGTCTTGATCAGTTTCTATTATGATCGGTTTCTATTATGTTCGGTTTCGGTTATGATCGGTTTCGATTATGATCGGTTTCGGAACCGAAACCGGTGCATGCCTAAGCAGCATTCTGTCTTACGGCAATCTCGCTGTCGCCGAGTGCATTCTTTAGGCCGCTTACGAAGTCGGGGAATGTATCGTTGATGTGTAAAGCTGAAATTATTTCGGTGATCCTCGTTCTCACACCGTTGTTCGTGTGCCATAGCCAGACAAACAGGGTGTGTATTATTATGGGTTCACGTACAACTGAAGGACTTTGTCAAAGTGACGCAATCAACCATGGGAAAAGCGTAGTGGCGTGCCTGTTATTTGCAGCGCATCCTAGCTACTTCGATTTTTATAGTCTGTTATCTGTGGCGAAGGAAGCTTATTTTTCAAAGTACCCGTTGTACATCTCACTTCTCAGGTAGCATATTGCTTAGCATTACCTGTTGAACAAGATTTGGCTTGTTTACTAATTCAAGCATTTCTTTTGATGGCTCAATGTCGCCAGATTTTGATTTTAATACTTCCGATTTGTAACAATTAATTAATGCACAAGCTATTGAAAAATAAATCTTTAGGTCTTTAATTGACGAGTTTTGAAATGTTTGTGAAAATAATTTGAATTGTATTAATTGAGGATTAACCATTTCTACGACTGATCTGATTTTGGTAATTAAACGCGATTTATTGGCTTCGATAGTTGCGAACTGCTTCCGCTTTCTTAGAAATGGTGGCATAGCACCATGTAATCCCAATGCATGCATTACACCAACACAATTTCGGAAACCACGGTCTACCACAAATATACCTCCTACGTAAAATGAAAATGGCAGAAAACATCAATGATACATATCTTTAAATAAATCATTTCCTTTTACTTTGAAAATCCAATCTAATATTTTTTCGGTATTGTTCATAAAATATCTTCCATCATAGATGCATCATTATTACTAAAATCCGATAAATATGGTCTAATACAAGAAACAATATAACCTGAAGTTGTAACAATCATCATTGGTTTTAATAAGCTTCGATGTTTATGCAAATTGAATGTTCTTCGCTGATATTCATTGTTTCGTGACTTCTAATAATACGCAAAGAAATATAATAGTTAATAGTGAACTGTTCAGACTGTTCTCAAATTGCGCAGAATCAGGAGCAGATATCGTGCTAGCTTATATCGAAAACAAGAATTCATGAGAGATTGTAGATTCTCTTACTTGAATGTAAATATATATTCCATCTGCTACCAAAATTGCGGTGTCAGGATCACCATTAACCATTAACTGACGTACGAATGCCGTTGTATGATGTTCTACAACGTTGTCGCGACTTGCCCAAAACCCAAATAATGGGGTACGAAGCTGGTGACTAACTCACTTCGAGCGCTGGCAATCGCTGATGACACCGATCGTTTACTTGATAGCTGGAAAACCGACGCTAAACTCGGTTTGAGATACCTAGCCACATTTTGGCAAGAAGGTAAGCCACAGCAGTACGACGTGAACGATACGGGGAATTACGTAAATTCAATGTTGATAGTTGATCAAATCAACTGGTGATCAAATGATCAAAGTGTTCTTTACTTAAGCCAGTCATATTCTAATGATCTTCATTCGTTAAGTTCACCATATCGTCAAAATTAAATCGTTTTTCATTATTCATCATTATTGTGACTTTTGCCAACAATCCGAGAATATTACCGCAGGATAAGGAAATCCTCCGGATATAATGAGGACGAAGTCGATCAATAGCTTCACGTGTTAAACTACGATTTATCATACGCTGCGGACAACAACATGCACCGTTCGGTATAAATATCCTTTTGTTTTGGTGCAGAAAAAAAAATCAGTACTTCATCGTTCAATAAATACTTTAGTACGCGTGGAAAGACAGACGACTCTCCTATCCTCAGTCTTGATCTTCTTTTATTAAACGTATCTCTTTTGAAAGAACATTTTTCATGCACACATCGTGCAGTCATAAACTATATTTCAACAACAAAAAGGTTTATAGAAGAAGAATAACGTGTTCTTTTCTTCGAACGCGCTTTTGTTTCTCTTTCTCTTTGTCATTTGATTTCGTTCCTACCTACAAAAACTCTTTTCTTTCTATGCTCGTGCCTGGACTTTTATATATTATTGCCTGGCTCATTTTCGTATCAGATTCTTATTCGCCACCACAACATATCGGCCGTGTTTCTCTATACATCCATAATGATTCGGCATGTCTCTCTTTTGACGATACAGGAAACACATTTAAATGCTATCTCTTTCAAATAAACAGCTTATAAAAATATCTCTACTTTCAAGCCGACCTAGAACACAAATTATAGGCTCATTTAGGTATAAATGAATAACCAAAATATTCTAGTATTATTGCAGAGATTCTAGCGAACAAGATAGACTATTTCGGTGTTTTTCCAAATAACAAACAGCGAGCTCTGTTTGCATGAAGAGTGCAATCAAAGTGCGAAGATCCGCTTTTCCAGAAAGAAGAACGTCCTGTTTGAGTAGTAAACTAGAGTATTAGTCAATTTTTGATTAATCTCATTGTTATGCGTCCGTAATAATGAATGTGTTACAGAAACATTCTTTATATGTTAAAGATTTGAAACTGTTATGATGCATGTATTATAAGTGCCAAAGTGTACATGTCACATATGAACAACACTCACAACTCTACGCATCTACTATTCGTTAATAGGATCACGATTTTATTGGCATTTTCTCAAAAAAACTTTCTCCGCCAAGCCCTCTTCTAATTGCAGATTGTCTAAATAGTTAACCTCGTCTTCATTTGAGACGTAGACGTGATATTTTACACTTTAAAAGATTTTCTGTCTCCAATCTAACTTTCGCTTCAAAATCACCATCATTGCTGTTCATGTGGGTTCCGATGTATATTTTTGCCTTTTCAAACACTAAAGCAGAGTTCTCTTAGTGCCCCTTCTGCTATTACTGGAAAATCAATAAATGTTTGATTCTACTTTGCCTATTTGCTTCGAGAGATGGAAACAGCGTTCGTTCAGCTTCATTTTTCAACAGATGGTGACCGTCTATTATTACTGCGAATTTTTTTTGAATTATACCTGTGAGCGAAAATATTCGTGGTGTCTATAATAATTAACGACAGCTGTAACAATTCTTTTTATTTTTTCGATCAAAGACTTGTTGATTGTGTGCTGTAGTAGTGAAAATTTCTTACTTGCATAACCGAATTTATAATCCACCTAACTTTCGTTACGAATTATACTTTGTTAGGTTATCTTTCAGAGTGTTGTTTTTTGATTATCTGAAACAAAAGAGAGCATTTACAGCCCTACGCCCACTACCGCTACATCTCGTGTTGCACATCGTTGGTTCAATGCGTTCTGTTTTTTAAACTGAAGTATTTCTGTGCTTAAGTACATATCTTTATCCACGAAAATCAAGTAAGTCTAGTTTTGTCGTCATCTATTTGTATTTTTGACGAGACCATTCATCACAGTAAAATCCATGAATGGAAATTTACTAAATGTTGGGTTTTTGGTGCTGATGTTTGCGTATCAGCAACATTAGAATACTAGAATTAAGATAGAATCGAGAATTTTTTTGAGTCGGTAGATGTATAGTACTCTTTCTCTATTATATACCCATCAAAAATCTCGACTGGAAACGTTATGGGTGAACAACGCCAGACCATACAAAAAAGTCATCAATGCTGTGGAATAGAGTGATGTGTCGAGATAAAAACTTTATTCCCGATCAATGAAACACCCCTATAGGCTAAAATTTCAAAATATACTCAACTTTAGTAGAGCTACAAACTGGCAAAAGCAGAATTAAGTTTCAAAAAAAATTGAGCAAGCTGTAATGCATTAGGTCGTCGGAAGGGTCCATCTTTTTGAAAAATTCTTACTTTTCGAAAATCGTGCAATATCTCGGCTCCATGTGACTTTTGAACCCTCGGAACGTGTTTTGCAAAATCAATGCTAAAAAATGCATACAGCAAAGTGTATTTGAAAGTTCCGGAGCCATTAGAAGTGCTCCATCTATTGTCAACCTTTAGATTGCTTCGATGTCGACCTCCTCCGCTCGCAAACTATGCGCAGCGCCTTTGTCTATAGATGAAACTTTGAATGTTACATCAGTCGCTTCGCCTTGAAACGTAGGGTAAGAGCATGAACCGCTTTTTTTGAAATTCTTTTTCATTCCTGAGAAAATTCATTTGCTCGATCCTGATTCTGAATATGATATTTGTGTTGCATAAACGTTGAGTTTTGATTGAGAACATTGGGAATTAATGCCAGAATTACAACCTTTTCGCCAAGAAAAAGAAATTGATTTCGCACTCACATATTGGAACGCTACAGCTTCTTAAAGCATCGAACCGGAAGATGAATAATAAAATGATATTTGAAAAAAATTAAAGTTAAAATAGTAATCGCAAAAAAGAATTTTATTGGAATTTTAAATGTTTATGGAGAATAGTCAAGAAATCACACATCGGGGGCTAATGGAAATTTGATATGATATAAAGCTAACAATTGTGCACCTGATGCATCTTTTAAAAATAACAAAATCGACACAAATCGCGATCAAAATGGTCTCACAAGATCCAAAGCTGAAAAGGACCAAAAACAAAAAATCCTGTTAATAACTTTTGTTATAATAAGCTGTAGTATTCCAATATGAGGGTGCGAAATCAATTTCTTTTTCGTTTTTCTTTTAGTAGTTTCCATTGAGCTATCTCGGTTTTACTCTCTCTTCTTCTGTCTATCAAACAGCGCAGCGTTTTTGTCTACAGATAAAGCCTTGAATTTTACAACATTCGATTCGCCTTGAAATGTAGATGAAAAGTATGAATCGCCTTTTTTGAAATTCTTTTTCATTGCTGAGAAAATTCATTTTCTCTAAAACCTGAGGCAAAAATGGCATGAAAACAACTTTTTGAAAGTTTAAAAAATATATATACTTAATCAGCTCAACGAGCTCTATCGAACGATGTATAATAAGTTCAAAAGAAAATTTTGTTGAACTTTTGCATAAGGATGTAACTCTCTCATCATTACATGTATCTACTGACAAATTCTCTTCGGGACTCGCAACGATTAACCGTGTTTCAGTCTGGTTAGAACGATGATCGTGGCATAAATTTATTAAACTCAAATAAAACAAAAATATTTTGTGAACATGATTAGATGTTGCATTGATTATGCTTAAATCATATAAGAAAGCAAGCAGCAGTTTAATGTGACACGAACAGTTTAACTATAAGTTTTTTACCAGAAGCAAGTTCAATTTTAACCACATTACATCACGGTTCTTAAAAAACGAATGTGTTAGTGCAAATTTACCGTTATGATTATCTAACATGACTGGATATGTGGATGATCTTTTCGATAATTCGTTCAAATCGGCTTGAACTTGAGGTAGTTTCAAGAAATGTCTTAATGCATCAGTGAACGAAACATAACTATAGTGAATCAACAAATCTTCTCTATTTTTGTTGTGGGATCTAAATAAGAAACTATTATTTGTAAAGAAAAATCATAATTATTGTAAAGAAATGTACTGACTATGTAGCTTATTGTAATAGTACGACTTTCATGAGGATTATAACCATACCGATTCTCTGCTAATGTTGATCGAGGCTGAACATTTGACAATTTTCTTATATACACAATGCATCTTCTAAGATCCTAAAAGTCTCCAATCCTTGGGTTATTCTCAGATAAAGCATTCTGTCCTAATGCATTATATCATCTCATACATGATCCACTACCTATTCCAAGGTATTATATAAACTTGATGCAACATGGATACCGCAGGTTCAGAAACAAAAAACATAGATTGTAACGTTAAAAAAAATGTAATTTTTCGTTTAGGAAACAACACAACAACTTAGTAACATAGGTTGAGTTTTGCTCATCGCAATTTTGATTCAATCGTACGAATGAGTTCCCACGTTCTTCATCCAGAACGATTATCATTCGATCACCGTCATCGTCATCATTATTTTCCTTTTGCTTATTATTATCTTTTATGCTGATGTTACAGCTATGATATTTGCTGATATGCTGAGAGAAAGCACGTACGTTGTTACAAGTTGTATTATATATGGAACAGAAAATTATGAAATTTTTATTTGTACTGCGTGTTTGAACATGACTGATGTATCTCTTCAAGTAAGGCGTACTAAAACCACATGACGAGCAGTGATAATCCTCAGCAGACATTTCCTATTAAGAAAAGTGAACAGAAGCAGCATCAAACTGCATCAGCTAAAATATGTGAGAAGTCGTGAGTTATGCCTAAAGATGTCAACAAAGTCTCCTAAAATCGAAAACTAGAATTTCCTTTTGGACAAAAAAGCAACTTTGGCAGACAAGCGTGTAACCAACACGATTATAGCATTGAATCGAACGACAGAATTATTCTGAATGTAAAATTTATTTTCTACTCCATAGTGCGCCAGTCATTGGCAGTTACTTTTATGAATGGTCGCTTCAGTGCCAGCCGCCTTTACAACCAAAGCGACTGAATCTGAGTCACTTTAGTGGCTAGCATACTTTACAGTGTATAAATCAACTAGTAAAATGCGTGGAATCTTCTTGTTTTGTAAACACGCAAACGTTCAACAATAAAAATGTCTCTGTCTGAAGATAATATAGAAGAGAAATTAAAACAGAATGAACTATTTACTGTGTCATCAATGACCATTCGTTTATGCGCAACTTCTTCCTGATGGGATACTTGTTGGAATGTTAATTAAAGATAGTAATAACAAAATAGTTTTGACTAACTCTTGTAGGTTCGGATCGGGTTCCATTCAGAGCAGGTACGCGTACTTGTGACTACTTGATGTTGTGAAAGCAACAGAGTTGTAATTTGTTGAGCAAAATATGCATTTACACATCGCATTCAACGCAGGTTTTGATGCTCGATAAAGTGAAGCAAATTGAGGTCTAATGCAATCTTACAATTCTCAAAAAACTTTAAAACATCCTAAAAAGAAAAACCTGCACCAAATGCGATGTATAAATGCATATTTTGCTCAACAAATTACAACGCTATTGCTTCCACAACATCAAGTACTCACAAGTACGCGTGCCTACTCTGGTTCCATTTTCTCAACCCGTACAGATCTTTCCAAGTAACCAGCATAGATCACTGCGCTGAATTAATACAATAAATAAAATTTGTATTGACAAGGTTTTAAATTTTGTAAAACAACCTTTTATTTTGATCAAATTTAAATATAAAACCTCTCAGAATTTTAAAACTGAGATAAATTATATCATTTCTTTTATAAGAAAAAAACACATAATCTACTAGTACTATTTTATGTTGTATTTTCATAAAATGGAGTATTGCTATTTTCTGTCAAGTTCGGTTCTTGATCTTGTGTTAAATGAACGATTGATGGATCAATGTCAACATTACCTACAAAACAAAAGATATAGCGGTTTAATTTAATCATATTTTTTCTTTTTTCTGATTGTAAAACACTGCGTCTACCTGTCCATCTGACGAGTAATACTTTATCCTCGGCACTATCCAGTGGTTCATTTGATTGTTGTCGATAATCGATTGGACGAATACAGCTTTTTAATG
Organism: Didymodactylos carnosus; assembly: GCA_905250885.1. Classification (NCBI taxonomy): domain Eukaryota; kingdom Metazoa; phylum Rotifera; class Eurotatoria; order Philodinida; family Philodinidae; genus Didymodactylos; species Didymodactylos carnosus. The sequence goes on from CAJNOQ010003691.1 coordinate 14,420, forward strand.
TTTGAATCAAATTAAATTTTTCATTACTATTTAATTGCGTTTTATTGTCACCATATCTAAATAATAAGGTGATAAGAATCGAATCTTTAAAAAGAAAATAGTACCTTCTTATGACAACATAATTCTCTTTTTTTAATCTATCACTAATAATTTGTTCTTGTTGTGTCCATGGAAATTGTTTATTTCTCGATAAAACATACTGTGTCAGAAATGAGTCTAATACAAAAGCCGTAAAAATGTTTAATACAACAATTACGGCACTAATATGGAATGCCATGAAAAATAATCGTGAAGCTTTACTTGTTACCAATACAAAACCAGATGCAATTACTATAAAATGAAGATAATTGCGATTATTTATACATAATCGACCATAAAAATAGTTTACCATGCCATTGATTAACAACGGTTAATTCAAATAAAACAATTAATGCTGAAAAATAATCATTAAAATTATTTCGACAATATTGTCCACTAAATATAAAGAAAGAGTTATTTATTTATGTTTGTGTATGAGAGATATATTTTAATTGATTACCTTGCAAATGCTGAGTTATTTAACTTTGAATTATTGCAAATCTGTTGCAATTGCGTTGGACCCTTTGTCCATTGAATTTTATCTTTAAAACATTCCATACCTGTTAAATAAAAAGTTTATTAATAAAGATTAAAAGAGAGTAAATGGATGTGTTAAACAAGTATACCTATCATGGCAAATATGTAATACACCATCTAAAAAATCACAAGTAAAAACGTTGAAAACTTGATCGACATTAATACCAAGAAAATTGGGTGCTTCCACACAGGTCCGCCCACTTTATACAGAACATCTTACCACGAAAACTTCACTTTGCCCATCGTGTAGAGCATCAAAAATAATCTAAAGGTCTCGCTTACGCTTTTTTGAAAACACGTGTGGAAAGTGGTTTTCTGGACACCTCAAGTTTTTGGTGAGGGTGAAACCGAGGTCGGTGAAAATGAACGAAACATTGCATAATTATACATCAAATTGTAGCTCTTGACGAGTTGATTCTAGTGGTGAAGAAATTTGGTCTCAATCTAACTTTATATTCGAGTGATACTCCATTTACTTGAAAAATTCCTGAAGTTTGATCTCTATTTTTTCCTGAACGCTCCGAAATTTTTCGAGATTTTTTTCAAGATAGGAACTACTTAGTAGGATCTATAACTTTGCCCACACAACTATCCTCGACACTTTCCATTTTTCACCCTCAGTTTTCCAGAAAACCTGTTAAAAGCTTACTTCATGAAAAGAATATTGAGCTATTATGATTCTATATTCGTGTTCAGCATTAAGAATTCAATGTACTTCAATGTTTTCTGAGGCTTCTTTGTGTTTCTGTACCGCAGTTTTCTAAGAAGATTTCTGAAAAACCGAGGGTGAAAACTGGAAAGTGTCGAGGATAGTTGTGTGGGCAAAGTTATAGATCCTACTAAGTACTTCCTATCTTGAAAAAAATCTCGAAAAATTTCGGAGCGTTCAGGAAAAAATGGAGATCAAACTTCAGGAATTTTTCAAGTAAATGGAGTATCACTCGAATATAAAGTTAGATTGAGATCAAATTTCTTCACCACTAGAATCAACTCGTCAAGAGCTACAATTTGATGTATAATTATGCAATGTTTCGTTCATTTTCACCGACCTCGGTTTCACCCTCACCAAAAACTTGAGGTGTCCAGAAAACCACTTTCCACACGTGTTTTCAAAAAAGCGTAAGCGAGACCTTTAGATTATTTTTGATGCTCTACACGATGGGCAAAGTGGAATTTTCGCGACTAGTCGTGAATGTAATAGTGGGAGGACCTGCGCGGAAGGACCCGTATGTGCTGCAACAAGTTATATGTGAATAATTAATTTATCTTTTTGATATATGGCGATTTCTACTGTCATTGCACCGTTTATAAAATAAAACTGCAGAAAATAAAGTTGCTGAAGAAAAAATTCTTGAGCTATTCGTAAGAGTTCTAAGTCCAAGTCCTAAAAAAACACCTTCCAGTTCAGACTTAGACTCGTCAATGTCTGATCGCATTGGATCATAATCCATTCTCCTCCCTCTCTCATAGCTACGCCACTAAATTTCACAGTGTCATCCGTCACCCATTTATTTTGTCAACGTGTAGTATATCTCCATCAGAATTCAGCAACGTCAACCACAATGTAGGACAAATCCATCAGTTTTTAGTATTTACTTCAGCAGAACTGAATGAAATTTAAGAATTTAAGTCACTAAATTCTAGTTTGAACAATCTCTGTCACAACAGATATCGTCAGAATTTAAGATAGAAATATTTGCGAAATTCTGGTATAAGTGTACCTTAATGTTCGTGGGTGGATTAGACTTGTACTGTGGCGTAGTTTCGTTACAAGTTAGTGGCTAATAAACCTTATCATCGATTTCTAACACAGTAATCGAATGCAGTCAATTTTTTTTATCGATGGTAACGAGCATAGTCATCAGAATAGACTTGAGAAAAATAAGTTGAATTTCTGCTGTAGAGAAGAAAATTTATTTCATTTTTACGTTTTGGATGAACATGTTACAATGACAGTACTAACCACTGATTTGCTTAAATGATTAAGGAAGCATGAATTTGTTGAAATATTTTCTTTTGCTGATTTGTTTGCAGTAGGCATGCACCGGTTTCGGTTTTTAATCTGTTAATCGAAACTGCTGCATGCTTAGTTCGTAAAACTTAGAAAACAAACAGATTATATAAAAGAATTAGTTTTTCTAAAAAGATGTTCTATTTTTTTTCAAAGCTGTGCGATGTAAAACAAGGGAACACGTACGTTTGCAAATCATGAATGTATTCACTTGAGGATAATAAATGAGTATACTCAACTAAGTGTGCACACTTATAACTGTGTTTAAAATATTTTTTTTCATTTTTGTTGTGAACTAACACACGATGTAAAAGTTTTTGAAATACTGTTGGGTCGCATTTCTCAGCGTAGGATCGGTTTGAATTTTTGTTTTGTTTGAAAGAGCAAAGTCTGGAGAACAAAAAAGACCAGAAAAGTTTCAACTTGAGGTTCGGTTTGTTGCGATAAAATTTAGATGCGGAGCAACATTGAAAACATCTTTGCAACCTGATTTCTTAGTGCTTTCCAACGCTCATTTTGTGGTGTCGTGTGTTTCGGAGTTTGAATTGGACATAATCGCAAATAGACCTTTGCAAGCCCCATCTAATGATGCATTTAAAGTTTAGTGGTGATTATGTTTTTGATGTGAAACCTTTATTTTTCGAAAAATCCCACAAGCTCGAATATCGATTTAACAGAAAGTGCAAAGCTACGAATAAAACAATAGTTCGTTTACAAAAACACTAGAAAGTAAACGGAAAAAGTTTCGAAAAATAGGCTTTGGATGGAGCTTTTTACGGTCTATTCAGTAATTTAATCCATCCATCCATCGCTAATAGGTTTATGAGTGATATTATTCGTGAAATAAACCTTTTGCAGTGTTGTGGAACGTTTTTAGGGTTAATTGAAAGGATGTTCTGGCACAGCACAAATTGCGTGAGTAAAAGGTTGTTTATTAGACAAATCTGGGTTCTAGACTTTTCTCTTGCAAGCAAAAAACAAAATTCAAGCCAATACTACGTTTGTTGCTCAGAAATAAGACTCGACATGTTTCCAAAGACTTTTGTATCGTATGTTATATTTTCAAATAAAAATAACTTTCAGAATCGTGATCAATATTGTTAAAAAAATGTATTTTATAACTTCCAGCTAAATAAGTAGTAAAAAAATCAAAAGAAAATCATTTCTAAAGGTCAAGTTTGAATAACATTGTTATTATAACAATGGTACATTTGTTTCAGCAGAAAGTGTTTGAACTTTCTGAACAAGCAGTACGTAATCAGCGAAAAAACAATTAGCTCTTTTCAAAATAAGCGGCACACTCTGTCAAGAGAGAGAGTTTACTTACAAACATGACCCTCAAATAGGTCATTAGAGTTGGAATAACTTTTGAGAATGTTCCAAATATGACTTTAAATCTAAAATGGTATTTTTGAGTACATATTGTTTTTATTCGATACTATCCTGTGGGGAAAATTTCTGATGCCCCTTTACTGGCTCTCTGTTATAGTTTGATCTTTTATCTGTTTTACATGTTGGTTTTAATGAAAAGGAGTGAGAGTTACAACTACGCTCTTCGCTATTTTATACTTTAGAGTCTTATACATTCTGCTTTAAGACACTGAAGTTCAAAATTCCTTGGTGTATTTTAAGATGTTTTAAAGAACAAGATTGACAAACAGATATTTTCTATGGACAATTACAGTAATTCCTCAGAGTATCCAATAATTTTATGTTAAATTTGTTTTTCTTGATCATAGTAGCTATAAGGAATGTAGAGAGGGATTTGAACAACTATAAACAAAAAAATCATATCTCTGAATACGATCGCAAACTTTTGTGCAAATAATTTAGTCGAATAGAACAAACATTTGTTTTTAATCAAACTACGCTGGGTTAGGAAAGGCTTCGAAGATAATTTTTATTGTTCTTTTTGTCGATTTTACTAGTTTTAATAGTGTCTTTAGTGAATGAAATGTAGTTTAATGAAAAAATGTTTGAGTTGAACTGTATCTTCTTGATATTAATACTGATAAAGTTTTAAACGTTTTGATCTGTTTAGACTCTTTCAGTTGCTCAAATTACTTTTCGATTTTCTTATAGCTATCATTATCGAAAAAAACAATCAAAAATCGGCTATTTTCGGATCTCGATATTATATGTCTTCCACTGTGGTTTGATAGAAATAGAATGTTCGTTACCCACATGTACGTACAAACAAGATCATAGGTTAGACGTGCATCAGTTTATTCTGAGTGTCTAAAGACTTGTGCACAGTGGGCATCCAAGCGGACATTAGGCGAAAAAGTCGATTCTCTTATTTACCAAATATAAATACTGCAAAAAATAGCCCTTCCAATTCTCTATCGAATGGTGTATAAATGTCTATTTTGATGTCC
>CAJNOQ010003692.1:0-19421 GCA_905250885.1 Didymodactylos carnosus
CACGCTAAAAGCATGCTAGCAGCACATAAAAAAGCATACTAGCAGCACATAAAAAGCATACTTTGGCACACTTTTTCCATGCCATTGGCACAATTTAAGTGTGCTTTTTCTAAAAGTATGCTTTTCCAGGACAGTGCTGTTGCCGATAAAAACGAACGTTTCTTTCTCATCATACTTTTGTGTTGACTCATCAATGAGTAAGCATTAGGTAACTTTTTATTCGAGGAGAATAACAAATCAGATTCATCAGAGACGCCACTGTTCTTTTCACATTGTATTGCTTATTTTAACAAGCAAAGGAAGACAAATGACTTATCGATGAACGAAAAAGACTCATATTCTCTGAACTGATTCGAATTCTCGGATAAAATAAAGTGTAAGATAAGTACTCATACGCTTTAGTTTTCTCAGTGTTTGTAGCCTTTGTTTTGCTTCAACTGTTTGTCATTAAAAACACTGGTTATTGTACAGCATTGACTTATGAGAACCAAATAGATTATTTGAATCATTCTTAACTTAGGGACCATTGTTTCCTTTTAGCCCCAAGGGCAGACTGTCTACGTCATATCACATTAATCCTGGCTTCTTGAAGCTACTATTTCGAGCTAAAAAGAAACAACGGTTAGAAACCACATTCCATAGAACTATGGTAAACTCAAGTCAAAACGTGAACTGATGTTAAAATTTAAAATTTTTGATGAAACACGAGAAATAAAGTCAATTCATCACTAAAATTAATGCAAGACTGCAGTGTTTACCTAAAGTTTATAACATACTTAAGAAGCAAAGTACTACTAAAAAGATCTTTAGATGTTTTCTTTTTATATTCGACGACGATCATATGGTTAGTCAATATTAATAAAAATAATGTTTGTTTGTGTATTTATTTATTTTTTAAAATATATTTAGTTATTTAAGCCTTCGTAGATGCAAATTGCTCATACTGTTCACATATAGATCCGATTCATGCAGGTAGAAGAAAACAAAACGCTCCAGCCGAATGAGACTAATTGTTTCATTTGCCAATGAAAGAAGGATTATTTGCAAGTGCTACTTAGATGATGGCACTGGAATTTCTGCAAGTTCAAAAATATGTTGATAATAAATAAAAATATCTAAGCATTTGGATATTTATAAACTACACTGAATTTCTTTACAAAAGTATAGCTAGTAGTAGTACTAGATTAAGAAACCATAGGCGAGAATTTTTTGAAAATCCTGTACGAAAGATAATAGAGCGTAAATGTTATAAAAATGTTTATTTTAAAATTCCCAAACTATGATATTCTAATCCGACATGCAAAACTGAGTGTAAGAAACTAAACTGAATATTTTTTAAAACCCACAAATAGCGTCTGAATTCAGTGAATACGAGCAGAGCCGAAAAATGGCTCTCTATGCATTTAGGTAATCTATCTAGTTCCAGAGGTTAACAGATATCAAGATCTCATTTTATTGAAGTTATCAAACGATCATATCCTTTCTGTACAGTATAGCTTTTGTTGCTGAGAAAATAATTTTTCTTCAAATCAGTGCAAAATGTGCTACCCGTGCTTCATACATCATCGAATTTCAATTTTTTCGTAAAACCAAGATCATGCTCAAAAACTGAGTCGAATGACATGTGTTTCAAGAATTTTGTGCGACTTTCAGCTTTTTCTAATTTTTTTCAAAAAACAAAACGGAAAACATTACTTAACATTGACACTCTCTTATCTTTCGAAAAGAATTTCAAAAATCCTTGCTTATGGTTTCTTAATCTACTAGCAGAGTTCTAGTACTATCTAACTATACGATTTCCTAAAGGAATTCGGTGCAGTTGAGAGTGGTTTCCTAATTTATAGCTAACTGTTAGTTTATTGTACGATTGTATCTGATGAAATCCTGCTGTTATAATGGATTGCTTCTATATCGTTGTTTATTCAAATTCTAGCGGAGAACTCTTAGAATCACAGAATACATGGATAATTTATAATATCCAAAGAATTCAGCATAGATTCGATCCGTTTAACGTGTTAAAACGCTTTTTTATGTTGATTTTACAATATAGCTAAAAGCAAATGATTTAGTTTTTCCACTAGAAATGGTATACTTAATGAAAATGTTCTTTTAATTACTTTCAGTTGTTGTTCTTCTTCCTTCGTCGGATTGCTGTGACACATTTTATTTCCATCATTAAATTAAAAAATAGTAAAGTTGAAAACACAATACATTTGGTAGTATTCTGTGTATTTTATTCGAACCTTTTATGTTTAGCATCAAACAAGATTTGTTTATAGCAAAAAATTTTTTATCGATAAAGAAGAATTTTCATTATGATAATTCATCAACTCTATCAAAACTACACAATTAAAAAATCTATCCGACAACATTCGTGAATAGTGAAGAAGGTTGTTTATCGTGTACACTTATCGATGTAAAAGTAATTTTCTGTTCAGTCAAATTCTAATTTCAGATTTGTTTATTATTACTGGAATCAAGATCGATCACATTAGTACCATAACATCCGGAAATCAGCGTCGCCGCGGATTCGGTGTTAAAGTGTTAACACTTTAACATATACGAACTCGCGGTGAGTGAGAGTGAGGGTGGAGAAGTGAGAGTGAAGTGGGTGACGAAGTGCGCCACCCTCATCCTCACTTCCTCACCCTCAATTATGCACGTTTACATTTTAACACTTTAACATACGAGAATCCGCGGCGACAGCGATTTTCGGATGATGCCATCAGTACATACCAGCGGCGTATCCAGGAGGGGGGGGAGGGGAGCAAATGGGCAATTTCGAGATTTGCCCATTGTAATTTTTATTAGTAAGTTTTTGCCCATTGAAATTTTACTTAGCAGGTATACCCATGCGGTTTTTTTTGTATAACTCTTAGAAAGATATATGTAAGAATGCCTATAGACAGAATTGTTTGTTTATTTTTGAATTAGATTCTAATTCAAAAATTGAAAGAATCTCATTTCATTTTTATGTGTTCTTTTTGGACCAAAAATCTTTTGGCCCATCGACAAAAACCTTGCCCATTTTGCCCATCGTTTTTTTTCGATACAATAGAAGTTTGCCCATTGGACTAAAAATCCTGGTTACGCCGCTGGTACATACAAACACCTACATTGTAAACGAAATACATAGGCGTCTATTATCATCACAGGCGAGAACTAGTACGAACAAAACAACCAAAATGTAAAAGATAAATACACAAAAACTCATCTAATTATATCTTCGTTTTCTTGTTTACTTTTAGGCACACTGTGATCTTACAGAGCTAAAAAACCCCGTTTAAATAAAGGCAAATATGTTAGTCTTATTGCACAAAATTTTATTATGTTAGTATTATTGCACAAACCTTTCAAGGTGATAAAACGTTTTTTGCTCGGGATCTAGTGGGTTACAGGTTATCGACCATGCTGATTACGAATATGACCATGGGGGTGGCCCTTAGCCCTACGAAGATCCAGTTTTCTAAAAAAAACAGTTTTTCAGAAACTCTGAAATATAATCAAAATCTTCCTTAATGAGGTATGGTTGTAGGCCGCACATTTCTGATTAAAATGAGACATCCCTCAGCTCTACACGACCTTTCCTGGCAAAGTTCTAGAATTTACAAGAAAAGCCCTAAATGTTCATTGCCAGCTCAAAGCTACAGAAATAAGAAGAAATTAATTTAGGGCTTTTCTTGTAAATTGTATAACTTTGCAAAGAAAGGTCGTGTAGAGCTGGGGGATGTCTCATTTTAATCAGAAATCTGCGGGCTACAATCATGCCTCATTAAGAAAGGTTCTGGTTATATTTTAGAGTTTCTGAAAAACTGGTCTCCTAGAAAACTTAGGGCTAAGGGCTATTCCCATGGTCATATTCGTAATCAGCATGGTCGATAACCTGTAACCCACTACATTCTGAGCAAAAAGCATTTTATCACTTCGAGAGGTTCCCTCGTTAGACTCAACTTTAGAGATTAGGTTTCTATGATTTTCGAGAAACTCTCGTTGATTCTTGAGATGTATTTCAAAGATTTGCCATTTTTCCAAGCTTTTTTACTTCAAATCAAACGTCAGATTCGCGATCTTTTTTTTATATGACTCTTGCAGTTTGCGGGAGACGTTGTGTGTAAAATAGTCGGTACTTGTCGGTATTACCGAGATACTGTACTTATAAATATAATAAATACAACATTTCTGGTAAAAGTTTTATTGATCATACTAACAGATAATTATCAATTGCAGCTCGTCTCATGTGGTAATATAAACTTTCCTTTGTAAAAATCAATTAGAATATAGGCAGATGAATAAACTAAATTTAGTCATCATATGTCCTTGAGTTAATTAACGATTAGATAGCGTCTATAAAGAGATTTTTATTTGGAAATTAAGCAGATGAATAATGTCATTTAGATCACGAATCCAACAATTTGAAAAAAAGTCTGATTGATCGAACATTTTTAGATATTATCCTACATATTTAAATTCAATTTAGAAAGAAAAGTTATTGCTTTCTTTGTTAGTAAAAAACTTTTGCTTTTTTATTCGAGTAGCAATCGTCGTTATTTAGTTTCCAATGAAAGAAGAAATCGTCTCGACTGACAAGATCTACTTGCACAAAGAGATAAATCCCTCTGCGAGCTAAGACCGATATCGCTTCGGTAAAACAGATTTCTCATCCAGTTTTCTGCTATTGGCGAAAACAGATGACATCAGTAGCTGAAGCGAAAAAACAATTAGAAGTAATAGCTTGTTATACGGCGCATACATTCTACGTATATAATGGTACATTTTTGTCGTTTTCAGTTTCTATTTCATTGCGTGCAACTGATATTGGCATATTTTATAGTAACATAAGTCAAACTCAAAATGTTTTTTTTTCATTTTTTCTTCTTTCATGCATTTAACAGATAAAAACCTTGTTAAAGAACAATAAGTAGCATAAATGAAAGAAACAAACGTGACATCAGTTACAAAGTATACAAAGAACGAATAGATAGTTGGTTCGTTCTTGAGATGTATTACAGTATACATCGATGATGAACATGTTCTGTTCGATATTTATGCCGTTAGATAGTCATTACGATATAGATTTGTATCCACTTACAGTTAGTCAGATTCAAGGACTATATAAGCCTTTTATTGCTACAAGCTATTTACGCTTCAATGCCTTCAAAGATTTACTATCTATTATCGTGATAAAGAAAATAATGCTTTTTGTGCTGTAATCAACTAAATATGTATTGACCTACGCATAATTTTTGCTGAAAAATTTTTAAATTTGTTTTCAAAAGTATTGGAGGAAAAGATTAAGGGTACACCCCCTCTCTTTTTCGACCCTCATGGAAATCGGGGACACGCCGATGTCTGATCCTCGGTTTCCAAGAGGGTCAAAAAAGAGGGGGGGGTACCCTTAAGAATAAAATGAAGATGAATAAAAATGGAAATGAGATGATTCGTTAAAATTTCTCAATCTTCTCAGTATTTTTTTCAGAAATATTTAAATTGTTTGTAGAGATTTTTATAGTTAGCAGTCTAGATTACATATTTGTGTAAAAAAAGTTTCGTAAAGCATTCATAAGGCAAAAAAACAAGAAAAAAGAAAATAGAATGGGAACACGTGGGGAAAAGAGATAGAGAAGGAAGGTGCATATAAGTGATTCTGGTGATTTTTGTACCGTTTTTAAAGAAAAAAATGACCCAAAATGAAAGTGTCCAAGAAAATATTTTAACACTCTAGATTTATAGAGGGTACTTGAAAGTCTAGAAAAAACTCTGTTTCAAAACTGCCAAGTCCTTCTCAGCCCAAATCCTGGTTGTTCACTTTTTGACTCAGGATCGAAAATGCGATTTTCTCTGCTTTTCAGCTAAAAGGACATAACTGAGCTTAAAAATGTATTGAAACATAAGTTTTCACATCTGCCCTATCAACTGGCATCCTTGGGACACGATTTTTGAACTTTTCGAGGACCAGAAATTTCATCGAAGTTTTCACAGAAACTAAAAGTGATTAGGCAAAACTAAGACTGCAGATTGACAGGGCAGGTAAAATACTGCACAAAAAGCAAAAAAGATTTTGTTCTACTGCCCGTTAAGAAAAGAAAAATGTTAATTAAGAAAAAAGAACGTGCAGGAACCACTAAGAAAAGAAAGGAAAAAGAACCCAAAAACAAAGTGTTTTGCTTACTGTACACTAAGGAAATAAGACAGAACAGAGGTCTTAGCAGTATATATAGAGTAAAGTGTCCGGAATAGAATGACATAAGCTTCTAAAAGTTCGATTTAGTATTAACGGAGAACCATGCATTTTCATTAGCTTAAATCGAACGGTACAAAAATCATCAGAATCACTCATATATATGAGGAAATTATGCAACGAACAGTGGTTAGAGGAAAAAAAACAAGTAGATAAGCAAACAATTAATTTAGGCCGTTTATAACAAGTTCAACAATTGGACTGTTAGGTCAAAACGTCCGGTATCCTCTATGAACCTAACAACGGCACGACAGATTACTTCATAATGATTATGTTCAAAGAAGTTGAGAAGAAGTAAAATAGACAACGATAAAATAACATCAGATATCGAATTCGAAATTTCTTTAAACAACTATGAATTCATACTTTCCGATGCTCTCTACAAAATGGTATATGTCGTGGGACTCTGTTCTCTTTTAGTCAAACATCATTCAAAAAACGACGGAATATATCGCTTTTTGAAATGAAGAGATCTAATCGTCGACTTGATAAGTAAGAAAAGAATCGGACTTTAAAGAGTAGAATATGACTTCGTCTTTTATGACTGGACTAATAAATAATTAGAGGGATGATCATATATGCTATAGAGAACACTTTTGTGAACATATTTTCTACGGTATTGAATAAAACCGTCATTTGTTCAACTTAGTTAGAAGTAATTTTGAACGATTAACGTAATCTTTAAAAAAAATTTTATTATAAAATTTTCCTTTTTATCTAACACAACAAGATGAAGACAGTAAAAGAATCGTAATTGTTTCTATGATGAGAAGATATCATGTACAATGAGAACATATACAATACAGTTGTATGGGAAGTATTCCAAATAATTCAGATCTAACGAGCCTATTCGAAATTTAAGTTTCTGTATGGGAATAATATGTATACTACTTTCAGAGAGATTTTTAAAAAAAAAGACTACATTTCATCATATTATCAAAATGTGCTACAAAGTATCATGCCCTGATTGTGGAAAACCAACATGGAAAGGTAAATATATGATAATCAAACCTAATTGTTATTTAATTAACTAGTTTCTTTTCTTTTTTTCGATAGGATGCGGCAATCATATTGAACAAGTATTAGGTGATATACCAGTTAGTGAACGATGCCAATGTACAAATAAACTGATGGCATCAGAAGCTGAAGCGAAAAAGCCATTAGAAGCTGAAACAATAGTGAAAAAACCACTGGAATCGGAAACAACAGCGAAAAAACCACTGGATGCTGAAAAAGAAGTTAAAAATTAATGGAATTTGAAATAGACAATGCCCAGTCATTCCTGACTAAATCAGATAAACATGTAGTATAATCAAACTACATATAAAATCTTGTTTTCATTCATATTTGTTGTGTTTCATTTTTCTGCTAATTTTAACATGATCAAAGTTGATTACACATAACTGGCTAAAATAAAGTGTGTTAACGTGAATATCGTGTGTGTTCCACTGCTGAATATGGATTGCAGATTTGACATTATCGGATAAAGATAGTATATATACAAGAAAGAAAATCTCCGTTTTGTTGAGCTCTAATTAACATCTGAACTACGACTGATCTCTTCTTCAAAGAAAGGTGGAGTTTCGTTTTTTTGATGTTTTCAACAAAGTTAAGGAATATCTTTCATATGCCGTCCAGGATTTTATATTCAGCCTGTAATCCAGAAGTTATTCAACATCGTTGATAACGAATATATGCGTCGATTATGATGGCGACCGATAAACTCGCCGATCTGCTTTTGGAATTTTGATACGTCGAAATTGCAGCGGAATTTCTGCGAATTTAGAATTCCATGAAAAAATGGAATTTCATGGGAATTTCAACAAATGCAGAAATTCCAATGGAATTTGTAAAATTTTAGAAATTATTTTGAAATTTTGACACACATAAACGTAGGAATAATTTCTCTTAACAATCTCTTTTTTAACGCCTATAAATAGTCTTTTCTTCCATCGCGTCATTAAAGTTGAGAATTTTGTCAAAACTCCACTACGTCCTTCGACAATAATATATACAACAAACACTAGATGTCATTAATGGCCTAATCAAAATTTTTGTCGAAATTCCTGTCATACTATTATTTTCTGACGAAATAACTGTCGAAATTCCAAAAATATTACTGCAAAAGCAGAAATTCCAAATGACTTCCCGATTTGTCATAATCTGTCGAAATGCCAGTGCAGAAATGCCGTTTCAAAAACATTGAAATTTCAAAAGCAGATCGAGGAGTAAATCTGACCACCATTACAACACATTAGAAGGATATGACCTTGATTATGAACTCGCTACATGGTCGTGTCATCCTGAATACGATCTGAATGGTGCATGGACCGTAAGAAAAATTCAAAATAACCTTATTATTGAAGCACAACGACTTACACTACAAAATATTGAAGAGACAAAAGGACTATTCGTTTTCTGTACGACTAGAACAAAAGCTAGGCTAACAAACCATTAGCACGAAATAGGCGCCGAACAACAAAATTCTCGAGCTCCAAAATTTAATTGAGTTTATTATTGTTTTTCTTTTGGTGCCTATTTTGCGCTAATGATTTGTTAACCTAGCTTTTGTTGTGGTCGTTATAACCCGACAAAAACGAAGTCTTTGATTTATTTATTGTTAGAGGCAAAGCGCTAAAATAAATCAAAGTCTTTCACTAACACCAGTTTTTGTCCGAAAGGAAATTTTCTTTCGAAAAGTGGATGAATAATTTTTCACGTAAAAAAACATGTTTTTAGCATTTTTCTAATAAAATAGGAACAAAAGAAAATCAAAACCTTGAAAGTACTTGCATATAGACTATCGATTGTGGTCTACAGAATGACATTTCCCCGAGCTTTCTATCTTTTTTTCTTTTGAAATGGCACAGAAAAAAGATCACACTGTATAGGTTGAAGAATCATTTTTCGAGCCACTGTACTTCAAGCGTACCATATTCGAATCTCGGCGCCACCAGGTCATGTGATAACCTTGCACAAGTTACTTATGTCTTAGTCTCTTAGATAACCCGTTCGACAGCATACTCACTACGTTGTTAGGTACAAAAGCTTTCCGGAAAGCTAGTACGTGGTTAGTGAGTGTGTATCAAGTTACTGGGTGAAAAGAACGTTGCGTCAGACTAGCCTTCTATTCACAGCTGTGGTTGATGAGTAATGAATGAGTGGTGATATGAGTGACTTTCTTCTTCCTGTAATTGTAGTGAAGATGGAATTAGTGGTAATCCATCATCATGTTAATTAGAGCTCAACAAAACGGAGATTTTCTTTCTTGTATATATACTATCTTTATCCGATAATGTCAAATCTGTAATCCATATTCAGCAGTGGAACACACACGATATTCACGTTAACATACTTTATTTTAGCCAGTTATGTGTAATCAATCTGTATATGAAACTCGACTTAAATTTAATTATATTTAGTAATTTTACAACCGTCTTCTTAGTTACTAGAGACCCAGACAGAATTCATTTCTGAAAGAATCAAATAGGATATCACGACCAGTTTCGACCTTTCTCAAGGGTCTCCTCAGGTGGTTTCCTTCGAGAAAGACAGAGTTAAGGCACGACAAGCAACACAACCACTTCCCAAGATCGAACCATAAGTATGGTGCTTTTCACATTTATCTCAACAGCGATGACAAAATATTCGACATGAAACATTCTTTGAACATTAAACGAATTCTCTAAAGATTGTAAAATTTGTTTAATATTACACAAAATAAATCTTGATGATCTGTTATACTCTATCATCTTATAAACATGTTAAATACAGTCGAACAAAGTTCTTAGTATTGATCGATCTTCAAACATATTTTTGTAGCAAAACTCATTATCATCGAAATTGTGATAAAAAATATAACATTTTTTTCGAGTTTGAAAAATGATTACAAATTATAGTCAGAAATTTTTCAGCAAACGAATATACTGAATATATGGTCAAAATAGAACGAATTTTCATGCATTGCTGATAGGTTATATCACGTTACTGAGAAAAAGTGATATTGGATATACAAAGTCTACGACATCCTGCACATCTGCGTGTGTTTTAGACGAACTAATAATGCGATCGTGAAAATTTTTTTGTCCGTCTGTGACATTAAGTCAACGCTATTCGAGTAATTAGTTCGAGAATTTTCAGAATTGTTGTGTTGTGGCTGGCAATTAGACGGTAGCTAGAACGATTCGTGCAATTAATGTTTCAATGGTTGAATGCTCAACTAATTGAAGAAATAATGATAGGAGAGCGACAATGTTAACGATATTTTGACTATATTTCAACATTTTAAATGTCCAAAGGTGTCCAAAAGATCTTGGAAACCCTAATGATAATAATAAGTTTTGAATATTTTTCTTAACACTATCATTAATGATAGTGTTACACTGGTAATGATTCATTACCAGTGTAGAGTGCAGAAAAGTGGCACCTCTAATACCCCGATATATTTCTACAATTGTCAAACTTGTGACATGGTTATCTGTATCATTGGTACTTATGCATCGTTGCACCACAACAGGCAGGTTGTCGGCGCCAGACCTAATCAGAGAAATAATTAGAAAAAAAACCTGTTTTCTTATTCAACAACAAAGAACAAACTTTTTATCTTATCTTACACCATTAAAATCCTAGAATCCTTAAACTCTAAAGCGCGCATACAGCGCATACTACACTTTAACAATAATATGAAACAAATAGATAAAAGATTAAATAATCTTTCTTACATTTAAACTCACACTGGAATAGTCTTTTGTTTGATAAAAAAATGGTAAAAGTTTCAGTTTATGCAGCAAATACAAATTCTTCGTAGTACTGAATACTACGAAGGATTTGTAAAGGAAAAGCAAGCAAAGTTTGAAGTTTCGCTTGCTTTTCTTTTACAATATCGCAGGAGAAATTATAATAAGAGAAATAATGCCATTTCAGATGAAACATAACTGACGTTTAATAAGCCATTTAATAATGCGTTTTAAATGTATGCCAAAAAAACTGGCTTTTAACACCCAAATAACTGTTAAAAAACTGTTAGGTAACAGTCAGTTTATTGTCTGTTATGTGAGTGTCGATAAAGGCTCGAGAAAAGGCAGCTAACAGTTACTGTTTACTGTATATTTTTTTTTTTGCTGTTATAATGGCAAAAAATAGGCATTTAACTGTGCATCATCCTAAAATGTAAAATAACTATCATAGTTAAATAGCTATTAACAGACCATTCTTCAATTGCAAAATATACAGCGAAAAACTGACATTACAAATGGCTGTTTCATTCACTTGTCTATTTTGCACTCATGGCTGGTATATGAATATATATCACTGAAATTTGAAAGAAATTTGCAAGTTTTTCTCTTCTCCAATTGCACGAGTCATCGAAACTTGTGTAGTGGAAATCGTCGCTCACTCTGGATCTGGTACCATTGATGGTACCGTGGATCTAAGGAACCAAAAATGTTAAAAATTTTGGAAATCACTATATTTGAGGTACTAATCAAAAAAAATTAATCAAGGAAAACGTTCGATAGTTGACCGTTAAGAGCCAGTAATGGTGTAAAAACGACTCTTACATGATGCAATTAACTGCCTATTTTCAGCGAAAATTTCTTGAAAATTCATATTGGTTTTCCAGATATATTTAAATGACAGTCGAGCAGTTGTGATTGACTCATTTTACCCCACACGGGATAAAAAGAGTCAATCTATTCAAATACATCGAGATTCTTTAAAAGAAACCCAAGCTCATTAACGATAAATGCTAATTTATTAAAAATTATATCATTGTGAAGCTCTGCTATTCCTCTATCCACCCATATGATTTTAATCTTCATATCTGTTACCTTCATTAAGCTAATTACACCACAATAAACGTGTCATTTTCAAAAGAAAAAAAAAGAGTCAATTAATTCAAATACATGGAGTCTTCAAAGAAGAACTTCTACACGCCTCCGGAAAAAGATTTAAATACTACTTTAAGTGTACAAGTTGTCAACAAATCATCATCTCGAACATATGCGAATAATTGGTAAAAAGAGAAATTTTATGATAAATTAAAATTCTTGATAATTTTGACCATGTTGTAGTCGTAATCTAATTCATATTTTGAATTAACAGCAAGTAAATTAAAAAATGTGTGTTCACGCCTTATTGTGTAATACATTTCTGGGAATCGAATTTAGGAAAATAATGAAATTCTTACCATGAAAAATAGACAAGATATTTAGAAAATTTTAGCTCTTATTCTATAAGTCCCGAACTGAGATCAAGATCGCAACGTTTTGCTTTCCTTTTCTTCTAACAATCTAATCAAAAATGTTTCTTCTTCGTGATTGATCTCGTCGCTCATTAATGATGTCACACATAAAATAGATTAAAGTAAGAAAACAAAAATTAATTGAATACGAAGACTGCGAATTTTTTTTCTTTTTGAACACTAAAATATCGGCAATATTTGCCCGTTCATGATATACGAGAATGCTTTAGGGGAACAGTCAATTTTATTTGGAAAACAGTTTCAGGCAGATCTGATCTTGGAAAAAGACATTCGATTACAATTTTTGAAACTGTTTGTAACGGTTAAAACGGATATCGGCAGTAATCTCGAATTTTCGATGATAATGAGTTTTACTACATAAATATGTTTGGAGACCGATTAATACTAAGTAATATTTGTCATGCAAATATCTTATACTTAAAAAATGACTATATGAAATAGTTTAGATTCTAAAAAAAGACTAGAAAGATAAAATTTAGTTGAAAATGTTGATGTATCCTAAAATATAGAAACATTTGCTTTTCTATTTATCGCCTCATAATTTGTAAAAGAAAGAAAACTACATTCACATTTTATTTGTTTATGCAATTACAAAACATGGCAGTTATATATAAAATAGCTCTCTAAATTTATGTTGTATAATAGCTATACAAAACGAATGGAATAGAGAAATAACAATCGATTGGAATAATGTCGGAGTAGTACCATCGGAATAGAGAAATCGCCCGACCATAATATATTTCGCAGCCCGCTCGTTTAGCTTAAAAATAAAGTTAACTCAACTTTGTTTGACATTATATATTTAACATGTTTATAAGATGATAGAATATAACAGATCATCAAGATTTATTTTGTGTAATACTACAGACATCCAAGATTAATCTCATAATCTATGTTATCTAATTACAGAAGCATATCTAAAGCATATTTTTTCCATGTGTTGAGAAAATGAAAGAAGAAAAAAACTGAAGAAAATAGATTGTTTCTTTTCTGTAGGTGATGATGGAACGTGCGAACAATTGACGTCAGTTAAAGTTGTTATTCGAATAGAGGAAAAGAAAAAAAATAACATAGCATCATCTTCATATCCATACATAATCATAATAGCTGTTAGTACACATACACACACACACACACATATATATATATATATATATATATATGTTAGAAAGAAAAAAAAAATTTTCTTAACGAAATAGAACACACAGATATATGAACGTTTAAAGAAGAGCAAGTGTGTGTGTGTGTGTGTTCGTTCATACAAGAGAAAGAGTGAAAAAAGCATGTTGTCGCTGTTCATTAATAATATATTTTTTATACTAATTTGACATCATCGAATGTGTCTAAATAAGTTTTGATAGACAAAGCAATCAGAGTTGAGCATGAATCTTTATGGTATGTAGACAATTATCTATTATAAAACGTGACTGACAACAGTGCAATTATAAATTTAAATTTAATGTTAATGTAGAGCCAGGTATTTTTAACGTAAAATTTTTCTATTCAGTTAGATTACATATTGTTTAACATTAAAAGTGTTTTCTCAAGAAGAATGATGAGTTCCTTGTCAAAGACAATTGAACTACGTCTAACACTTTTAGAGTGTTAGAAATTTTATTTCTCCATAGTCGTTAAATAACAGACAATCTTATAATCGATAAGGTATTCCTTTAAGGGAGAAGGTTTCTCAGAAATAATGATTATCATAGAAACGTTGATATTGAGATACGTACATATGCAAATAACATGAAGTGTCTGTCTACTCTAAGAATTTGTGTTCAGGTAAATGCAATCTACGTATCCAGGTGCGTTCAAAGAAATTGTTTAGAAGATTCGAAATTTTCACAGAAGATAAAAGAAACTTTTTTAAAGAATGATACAGGACTGTAGAACTGTCTCTGTTCTGTAAAATTCAATATGAATTAGCCAGCTCTACGTGATCTTTCTCCGATGAGAATAAGTCTTTTAGTTTAAATCTCCAAAATCCTCTAATTAATAATCTTTGATCAAAGGACTAGTCCGCACAAGACTTAAAATTAGCTCACCAACTTTTATCGCTCTCATCTGAAACTCATTAGAATCATCATATTCGTTGATTTCGACCTTTATGACCGCTTTCAGTCGAATACATTCGACCGAATCTACTTGAAAACAAACAACTCCTTACCACTATCGGTATGACTGTAAAATCGAAATTTCTCCGTAACTATCTAATATTTAGTCTAGTGCAACACATCGTTTGATGCGCCTTGATAAGTTCTACAGTATGTGTTAATTCATTAACACGAAGTCTGGCAGTAGGTTTTATAAACTAAATACTTCGCTGCTTAACCCTAAGAGAAATTGTACATCGGTTTCTCCTATTATAGTCTTGACTGTGAACATAATTAATCAACGTTGTTGATATTTTAACCCTAGTTTCTTTAATATGACAATTGTAGCCGACATACCAAAGTAGAGTAGCCGCACGACTGCAACAGCCAATCGTTTGTCCTATTATATATGTAAAATACCATTCTTGGATGATTTAGTTTCGTCAAATTGAACGTAGGAGAAATAGATTTTAGGATTTATATGGCGAAATCGTAATTTTATACGAATCTCTAGTCCGCTTTTCATGGAAAAATCCCCAGGGAATCACCTGACGGATTCTCCAAGGAGTTTAGAATAAGTCCCTAGGGATTCATCAGGGTGTTCCCAAAAACAAATAAATACTGAATTCGACTCATGTGCTCAATTTTAAGCGTAATTTAGCGTTTTTTTCATCGAGTTTTTATCAAATTGAAATTTATTTTATATAAGAAAACCTAACACTTTCTTTCCAAAATTTGTTCTCACCTGAGCCACATAGTGAATTTCGTCCAGTGGACGAGTCACTCGGCTAAAATATTAATGTTCACGACAGTCAAAAATTAGACTATGATATAAGCTCAGGCAAATCAGATTCACGATATATTTTGCGCAGTGGAAGTAAAAATGACTATTCAGATAGGTGATGTCTAGAGTATGCTTTTTTACGCCAACGTACGAGAAGAAATAAATAATTCCAACTCATTCTGACGTGAAATCAGCTATTCAAAAGTAAAAAAGAACAAATGAAGTCTTTGAAACATGTACCTTGCATATCTTTCGCAGAAGTTATTAAAGCGGAAACCGATGTACAATTTCTTTTAGGGTTAAGCAGCGAAGTATTTAGTTTATAAAACCTACTGCCAGACTTCGTGTTAATGAATTAACACATACTGTAGAACTTTTCAAGGTGCATCAAACGATGTGTCGCACTAGGCTAAATATTAGATAGTTACGGAGAAATTTCGATTTTACAGTCATACCGATGGTGGTAGGGAGTTGTTTGTTTTTGAGTAGATTCGGTCGAATGTATTCGACTGAAAGCGGTCATAAAGGTCGAAATCATCGAATATGATGATTCTAATGAGTTTTAGACAGATGGGAGCGATAAAAGTTGGTGGGTTAATTTCAAGTCTTATGTGGACTAGTCCTGTCTACATAACGAGTGTAGCAGCCGTACAGCTTCAAAACTGTATATTGTCGCAGGAAAAAAAGCCAGTTTTTTGAAACATTAACCTATTACCCTCCACGGGCCACTGGATGTGACCATTTGTAAAGACCTTACAGAAAATATGCAAAACATCAAATCTGAAATCTTTCAAGACGACGCTATCAATTAATTGAAAAAATTTTCCCCATCACTTCATCTTCGAGATATATGACATATAGAATCGAATTTCAGCAGCTCTGTTGGGTTCTCTGCGGGAGCAAAGGATTAAGTGCAAGTGATTGACAAAGAGAGAGGAGAATGAAACTGAAATGAAATTGTATATGTCATATTTTCAAGTTGATGTGGAGAATTAAACTTACAACAGACTCGTTGTTTATAACTGTCAGTCAAAACACATCTTAAGATTATAATATGATTCTAAATCGCACTTCAACAGCGAATACCTTGATCTCAAACATTTCTCAGCGGGATTTTATGGAATCCAAACGTTTGATCAATAATAAATCTAGAATATAAGACAAAGCTTGTGAGACACACTTCCTTTATGCGATGTCGTTAAAATATCATCCTAGAAACAGCAATGAAATTAATTTTAGTCAAATATTATGACAAGTAACATTCTCATCATACCAAACAGTTGTCACAAACGTCTTACTCTATTATTTATCATAAAAAAGTGTTTAAAAGATGTCATTTTTTCCCTATATTATCAAAAATAGACTCAGTTGTTGTGTTAATCGATAATGCTGTCGTTTTGGCTTGTCAAATTTGGCGTGTGTTTTCGTTTTCCAATAACCCCAAGGTTACTTTAATGAATGTCTTGGTTTATCATAATGAGATAGGTGATACGTATATGAAGAATGGAAAAAAGAGAGGTTGAAGAATAGAAGTTTTGTGAATGTTGAGAACAAAACAAATATGTCAGTAATGAACTGTATAATTTACTCCTTGCGGTCGAATGATTGTCTCTACAATTAGTTTTGATGTGAGATTTGGATTTTATAAATTGATGATTTACATGTTTAAGTTTAAATTAGTTTTATGAAACAACAATTATCTCTGACACACTAAAGAGAGTGAAGGGATATTTGACCGTAATATTCATCATCTGTCTGTGTCTGTCATTAGTCTGAACGTTATTTAAATAGATTATTTAACCTTGATGTTTAACAGACACGCATAATGACATTTTGTTCTGATAAATAAATATCGCGGTTTATTTTCTCTGCATTTGTCATCGTCAATTATCAATTATCGTTGTAACTTATCATTTCTTTTTCTACATATTATAGATGTAAGTTGTGTTCATATGGAGACTCAACATCAATAATTGACTGAGAAATGCGATTATTATCATATTCATCATCACCAGCTATTCTGGAACAAACAACTATTTTGCGCGAAACACAGCCACTTGAATCTCGAAGACGTGATCGTACGGCAACAGCATTCGACTATGATAACTATGTATTGTCGCTTGAGGCTGATGAACGAATATCCGGTTCATCTACATCCATTATTAGTCAACGTGGTCAAGCACGAGAATCATCATTGAAAACCGATTATCGTCTATCGTTCACATCAACATTACCACATCAAGCGAATTATATTCGTCAGTATTCTATGCACAGTCATACATCATCGGTAGAAAGTGAGAGAAAAAAGAAGATTATTTCACGGATTGTGACAGTTGTCGCTATCGTTATTTTTATTGTTTGTATACTTGTTGTAACATTAACGTTAAGATTATCGCATAAAATCGATGAACTTGTTAGACTAAAACAACTAATGCCCAAACCAATTCAACAATATCCCATCGACGGTATAGTGTCTACAGCATTAACAACAATAACAACAACGACAAGAGCGGCAGCGGCAACTTCATCTTTATCCCGAACATCATCGAGTAAACCATCATCAATTGTGACTAGTTTGATAAAACGTTCGAGAAAGAATAAGGCTATTAATTATTTACAAACAGAACAATTATATTCACAGAGTAGTTAGCTTATATTCAAACATTTCAACTTAAGCTCGGTGAAGATGAAATTTGATTACAAAATACCGATGAATGCACAACTTTTGTGACAGACTCACAGTTATTATTCCATACATTGTAAATATCAAAATAGGTGTTTTTGTCATTGAATAATATAGTTTCGTATTTTCGATACTGAAAAGAACAAAAAAGTCTTTATCCTGATCTATCGATGAAAAGGCGAGATCGCACAATGGAAGAAGGCTTATGAAGAGGACCAAATTTTCTCACAAAGGACAGGGGACGATAAAAGCGAAAATCGGCTCCATCACATATAAATCTTACATTCACAGATCTGTTATAGTTTTTATTCGCGATTACACCAAACATATTTTTGCACCTTAAAAATCTTTTTCAGTACCCCTGGGAACAGTTTTTGCACACAAAACGATTCTCTCATTAGATGAACTTTCTTCAGAGTATCTTCATTATTTTATCTGTTTTACTCAGAGGAAGCCTCAACTATTACATACCATTCGATAGAGAATTTCATGGGCTACAAAATGTTATATAGACTATTGAGTGGAAAAAATGTAACTGGATAGTCTAACATCCAAAATACTCTTGAGCATCTCAACAAACAAAGGTAGCTGAACAAGAAAAACCAGATTGTGTGTAAACATTTTCGGATAGGACTCTATTAATTTTTTTCAGGGGCTGTTAGTCTGGAATATTCTCTTCAAAACGAGAGTGAATGGGGATCTTGAATTTCCGCGGCTCGGACTTTGATCTGGAGCTCGTTTTACGAAATTTTGGGTTTTCACCTAATCTTAAAAGGTTCATTATTCTGGTAAGGTTCATTATTTTGGGTTTCACCTAATCTTAAAAGGTTCATTATTCACTCAAAAACATCACAACGAGTTCAAAACTTCAGAATGTAGGGTATTTAGGCTCTTCTATATCCTATTTATAGAAGATCTATAAAGAGCTTTACAAAACTCTTAAGGTTTTTCGAAATGGTTTCTGAAAAACTCATTAATCCAAATATTCTTTTTCGACCTTTTCTATCTTATAATCATGTTTAATGGACAAAATTATCCGTATTCTGAAGTTTTCAACTCGTTCTGATGTTTTTTGACTGAAGAGTGAATTTTTTTATCATTATACGAGAAAGGCCTGAAAACCCTAATTTTCGCAGAACCCGTTTTTCCCGATTATATTGCCGTGAACATCATAGTATTCATAGCAATAACATTGCCAAAAACGCAACTTTGGCTTACGAGGGAAGGTCCCCAGGTGTTTCCCTGAGATTTCAAAGCAATGTACCCCACTTTGCTAATTTAAGGATGCTGATTATGAATCTGAAAACCATTCGTGCTCTCTCTCGTTCAGTCCTTCAAGAGTTATAAGCATTTTATTTTAA